>VDFB02281492.1:600810716-600878428 GCA_007258455.2 Sequoia sempervirens | reverse complement strand
TCAAGCACATTCATGCGGCTCATGAAAGAGGTACTAAAAGATTTTCTGGGAAGTTTTGTTATTGTGTATTTAGATGATATTTTGATTTTTAGTAAGATGTTGGATGAGTATCTAATGCATATTTGGAGAGTCTTTGAGAAGTTAAGAGAAGAAACCGTTGATTAATTTGAAGAAGTGTTTTGTGGAAGAGGGAGTTAGTGCATTTAAGTTTGTTGTTGTCTCAGCAGAAGGTCTCAAGATGGACCCAGAGAAGGTGAAGGTTATTCTAGAATGGCCTACCCCAAGAACTGCTACTGAGATGAGATCTTTCCATGGTTTGGTTAGTTTTTATAGAAAGTTCATTAGAAACTTAAGTAGTATTTGTGGACCCCTGACTGAAACAATGAGAGGGGATAGAAAAGAATTCAAGTGGAGCACTGGATGTAGACAAAAGCCTTGAATCATAGCGGTATAAGACAGAGCAACCAGTTTTAACCCTCCTAGATTTCAACAAGGTGTTTCAGGTGGATTGTGATGCTAGTGGTTGTGCCATTAGAGCAGTGTTGAGCCAAGAAGGCAAGCCCATTGCCTATTTTAGTGAAAAGTTAAATGATGCCAAGAGAAAGTATTTTGTATATGATCAGGAATTTTATGCAATAGTTCAAGCATTAAAGAAATGGAGACATTATTTGTTGTCGAAGGAATTTGTTCTATATACTGATCATCAGGCCTTGTAGTACATAAATAGTCAGGGAAAATTAAATTAGAGGCATATGAAATGGGTAGAGTTTTTGCAGAGTTATACCTTTGTTTTGAAATATAGGAGTGGGAATTCAAATAGGGTTGCAGATGTCTTAAGTAGGAGGCATACATTGATGACAAAGATGTAGATTGAAGTGGTTGGGTCTGCTAATGAACCAAGACACTATATGCGCAGTAAGATCCCGGATTTTGCAGAGGCTTGGAAAGCTTGCAAGGAACCTGTTACAGTGGATAGGACAAGGTGGCTAGATTTCATAATCCATGATGGCATGTTATTTAAGGGAAGTCAATTGTGTATCTCGAGGAGTTCCATGAGGGAGAACCTGATAAAGGAGAAGCATAGTGGAGGAATGGCAGGACATTTTGGTTAGGATAAGACCATTGCCATTATCAGTGAGCATTATTATTGGCCTTAGTTGTCATAGGATGTGAAGAAGTTTGTAAAAAGCTATAGAGTATGTCAGATGGCTAAAGGAATGAGCCAGAATACAGGCTTATATCAGACCTTACCTGTACCAGAGAGGCCATGGGAGGATATAAGTATGGACCTTGTTCTTGGCTCAATAAGGATACAAATGAGGAATCGATTCAGCCTTTGTGGTGGTTGATAGGTTTCAAGATGGCACATTTCATTCCATGTCGGAAGACCCATGATGCAAAATTCACATTATTTAATTTTGTTCTTTTAAAGAGGTGGTGGAGTACATTATCCGCCAAAGAGTATTGTTTCAGATTGTGACACCAAATTTGTGGGGGTACTTTTGGAGGACCTTGTGGAAGAAGTTGAAGATAGAGTTGAAGTTCAGTTTTGGCACACCATCCACAAATAGGACAAGTAGACGAGGTTGTTACCGTGAGTCTCAAAATCCACCGAGATGTTTGGTAGGAGATAAACCCAAGGGATGGGACTTGATCTTACCCAGGCAGAATTTTCTTACAACAATTCTGTCAATAGAAGCACTGGTAGATCACCATTCCAAATTGTGTATGGAGGTAGCCGCATAACAGCTCCAAAATTGAGGAAGATGGACCATGAGAAGAAAATAAGTGTTGAAGCCAAAGATTTTGGAGAACACATCAAGGATATACATGAGAAGGTAAGAGAACATATTAACAAGATGAATATGCAGTATAAGGCTAAGGCAGATCAGAAGCGGAGGTATAAGGAGTTTCAGATTGGTGATGAAGTGATGGTCCACTTGAGGAAAGAAAGGTTTCCAGTGGGAACATATAACAAATTGAAGATGAAAAAGTTCAGTCCCTGTAAAATTTTGAAGAGGCATGATTCAGGGAATGCATATGAGGTAGAGTTTCCAGATGGATTCAACATTTCCCTTGTGTTCAACATTTTAGATTTGACAAAGTATTATGAAGGTGGTGCAGAGGAAGTACCAACAATGGAACAATGTGGGATTCCAACACCTACTTTAGAAAAGGAGGAGATTGAAGAAATCCTGGATAGTCATGTGGGAAGGAGTACTAGGAATAGGCAGTATGAAGAATATCTGGTGAAATGGAAAGGAAGGCCTGTTGAAGATTCATCTTGGTTGCCTAAGGTAGAGGTTGACTGTTTGGGTTTTCCTCCACCATTTGAGATGTGATGGGGTCACTTCTCAAATTACCCTGAGTGTCTGATGCAGGAGCATCTAGTGGTGTAAGGGCAATCTTGCATCACCCAAAAATAGTTAAATTTCAAGTTTCTCAAATTTTAGATATTTTTACATTTTTGGATACCCTTTTCATCATAATGAAATTCCCAATTTACTGTTTTTATTTTCCATTCTTGGGTTGAAAGATATTGCAGTTTTAGTTGCCCAGATTTGCACCTAAAAATCTTTCGAGTTAGATTTGAGGCACTTCGAGTTCCCGTATCGGCCCCGAAACTTGCCAAAATTGGTGTAGTGGATTTTGAGCACGTTCTTGACTTCGAGACCTTTCCAATGGTTCAAATAGTTCGCGAATCGGAGTCCCGGATCAAAAGTTATGGTCCCGGGAAGTTGGCGCACTTTCTAGAAGATACAATTGCAAATGTTCTTTTGAAATTTGAACTTCATGTTGTAATTTTTCAGCACCAAACCGCCTAAACTCAAAATTTGAATGTTGTTTTGGCTCCAAACTAAAGAGGAGCTCTATTTATGGGCGGGTTTTTAATTTTTGGGTAACTTTTTTTTGGGACAAGCTCGTATATTGCGAAAGGGTGATTCTGTAGCTTTCTGTAACTACATGTGTTGTAAAACTTGGGGATTTGAGATCCTCAGCATGTAAGAAGCTCCATTTTCTGAATAATAAAATTATTCTCTTGTTTGTGGGTTATTTTCTGTGTCTCGGGTTGTGCCTTCATCAATTGCATCTTGATTTGATGCTAAGTAAATAAGGTATATAATGTATGCTTATTCCTATACTTATGCCTATTCCTATTCCATTTCATGTTGCTAGCTTTGGAACAACTTCTTCTCCTACTTTCATGATGCTGGTAATTTTGGTAATGCTTCCATCGCTTATGCACATACTACCCGTTCTTATGATGCAAGTGGCTTCATTATTGTCTTTGCTCTCGTTTCTCTTGGTGCCTCCCCTACATCTTTATCTATCCTTGTCTCTACTATTGGTATTAGATATTTATTTGTATGAGATGTTGGCTAGCGATATGCTACTAGATATGTTGTTAGATCTACTAGTTCAATTGGATCGACTGGACCCATAAAGATTGGTACTATCGTAATATAACAGTGGTGCTATCAATCGTTGCTTTTTAAATGCTTCTGGTTCTTTTATTTTCTAAGCGAGGTGATGGCTTGTATTCCTTTACCATCAATAAGAATATTTTTTCTTTAACTTGATAAATATCTTTCCATTCTACAAAATGAGAAAAAGAAGAAAGAAAAAAACATCAAATCACACAATCTATGTAATAGATAAATGCATTTTTTTCCCTTGCAACCATTGGGATTATTTGCAATAATATATCTAGTACAATTGTGAAAGTCTTGTCGATAAAATTGTCATTTCGATGAGATCTAGTAATAGTCCTTATAGCAAAATAGAATTTTCATTTTTATGTTTTTTGTGTTTTTATGCAGATCTATATGCTTATGAAGAGCATATAAAAAATCTTTTGTATTGAAGTTTTTGTGTAGAAAAAATCATATAAAAATATAAAATATAAGAAAAAAGAAAAAAAATATTTTATGTGCTTTTTATAATTAAAAATATCAAATAAAAAAATAGAAAATGGATAAGCAAATGTACCTGTAGACATGTAAAATATACCAACACACTTGGTCCTGATCACTAACATTGCTTCATCCTGAATCATCCTCTTAGCTTGTCATCACCCTTCGCCCCTTAATTAAATAAATCATTATTTATCTAATTAATTCATCACTTCTTGTTAATTAAATAAATCAATCTTATTTAATTAACCCTATGGTCTCTATTTAATTAAATAGTTCATTTTATTTGATTAAATCTCTAAAGTCATCCTATTAAATTAAATAAATTAAAACCTTGTTTAATTTAATCTAACATCATTGCCCCTCTTTAATTAAATAAATCAAAAACCTTTATTTAATTAAATCTAAATCATATTCTTCTCAACTTTGATTTAAATCAACCCACAAATATAAATCAAATTGTCACATCATCTAATCTCCTATTAAATTAATTAAATCCTGATTAATTTAATCTTAATCACCTAAATCCTCTAGATTTTGCCACTTGCACATGGAAATACATTTAAATGATTTATTAAATCCCTATTTTCTCTCAACATGGCATCTTTAGGGGAATATTCTTCTGAATTTGAAAATCCCTCCAAGTGGATTTGTCCTTCCAACAAGACATTCATTCCCTCTTACATGTCCTTGTGCATTGAGCCAAGTGGCATTTAATTCATTCTTTTCTCCCTCCAACAAGTCATTTCACAAATTTGAAATTCCACCTAATATCATTGATTGTGCACATTCATCAAAATGTGCTCAAGCTTCCTCCATTCACATCTTGACAAGTGGAACTTTCCCATTAGATGTTGAATGATCCCACATTGTTCCATTTTTCTCATTCCTCCATCTTGTCTTTCTATAAATGTAAAGATTTCCTTTGTATTTTGGATCCACAACTCAGAGAAAAGTTACTCTCTTCACATTGAGAGCTAATTTCATCCATTTCATATCAAGTGTTCATCATTTTCATGGTTTCCTAGCAAGGTTATGCTAAAATTTCACCAAGGAGCTTCAACCATCATCAAATCTTCATCAAGATTGCATGGGAGTTGCGAAAGGGCCAATTTCCACATCAAATTGGCACCAATTCCCCCATGGGATTGAGGATTTTCTTTTTCAAATAGGATTTCAATTACTTTCTTTGCTTTTTTCTTCAACTTCTTTTCTTTTTGAGCATTGTAGATGAATTTCATGGGGAATCTTGGTTCTTACTTGCATTTGATCTAATATTGTGTTTGTTTCTTGTGTTTGTGCAGGTATAGGATTGGGGTTCTACAGTACCCAAAGTTCCCTATCAAGGACCTAAAGAGGAAGAAACAAACCAGATCAAGGGCATTATAACACACTACAAAATCAACTCTTTAGGCGAAACTAATTATATAGAGAGGGCCCCGTTATATGGATAGGGTGTTCTCAAATAAGATGTTAGGAATGTACCTCAAGCTAGATATGAAAGAATGAACCATTGAATCAGATAAATATCCATCCAACATAATCCTTCTGAGGCTAAGAGATGGGATTTTTGGGGTTGTAATTTATATGATAGGTTTCTACTATTGTGGAGTAGTCTTTGAGGTAATTGATAAGGCTAGTGCACTTCAGAATGTGCCCTACTATCTTTTCCTATTCAGTAGCGATGGGAGATGAGAGTAATCAAGTGTGAGAATTCAATCCACCCCACTCATGTTACATAGATTTTATGGACCATGTTACACATATAGTAGTAACTGTCCATCAACTATCCCCATTCCAATCTACTTCCCCTACTATCCATGATTTCCCCTACTATCCATATTTTACATTTGCATGGGGTTGCTTACCCCTACTATTATCAACTATGGGGGCCCCTCCTCCCTCTCATTAATTTTAGTGGGTGTTGGGGGCACCTCCTCCCTCTCATTAAGGCTATTGAAAATGTGGTGGGGGAAACTCCAACATCTCATTCAATTTAGTAGGGGCAATGAAGATTCCCTCTCCTATACCAGGACTACCCTAAATCTTCCACCCACCTTTCAAGCTTCGACCCTGGATAGAAAAGGTCTAAAGGAATAGAAAAACACACATAAGTCAAAGTGGTAACTTTTTAGGTCATATCCATTAGTTCCAATTCCAGCTCTAATTCGAGTTGAAGTAACATCCCACTCAATTCCATATTCTCCAACAACAACAAAGGCATAGGTAGCATAGGTAGGAGCAGGACTAACATAATGAGGTTTTCTAGTTCTTGATCAAGACCAATATCCAATAGATTGTCTAGTTGGTGAAGTAGCTTAAGATGGAAAAATAGCTAGAGAAGCAAGAAGAGAGATGTTGGATCTTAATTTTGTCGGGGTTATCATCATAAAAAAGGAAAATAAGTAGGAATTACATTTCTAAGAACCTTATGATTCTCCCCACTTGAGGGGGGTGGGAGGATATAAACTATTATTTTTCAAGTTCAATAACATTTATGTAATAAGATTTCCTCTCAATGAATGATTGCATTTTTATTTGAGAAAAATAGTAAATAGTGCACCCATAGGGTTATCTACAATATTTCATTTCCCATGTGTTAACCATCAGTTCTAATGCCCTCTCCTAATCCTTGTTTTAGGTAGGCAATTATTTCAATCTTTAATACACTTTTGTAGTATTGAATGATTGAAAAAAGTTCATTACATTCCTATTAGAGCCTACCAATAGTCATCTTCCATTCATCTATTATCAATGTCAGAATCAAGTGTTAGCATGTGCTTGTACCTATTGTTCCAAGATAAATAATAGTGCTAGTTCAACTCTTTACTTCTTTCCATTTCTAAGTAAAAATAGATATAGATTAATTTGTAGTAAAGGTATCTAGCATGTGTGCAAAGAAAAGAGACTATTGATAGGGATTGATACCCAACCTAGGAGCATGGGATTAGTAAGTGAAGTAAGCAATTGGCTAGGTACATAGAAAGGTTGTCAGACTTTACATATTACGAAGTATTTTTTGCTTACAAGGAGTTTGATTTGGACTAGCATATTCATCACTTCAATATAGCTCTAACTAATTTTGATTCTTGTAAAGGAATATTAGGTGTTTTTTCTTTAACTATAATAATGATAATAATATCAATATTAGCAGTGTTAGATTACCCACTCTTGGAACTCAAATGCACATTAATTTTTTCACTCCATTAGTGTCTACTACATTCAAGTAGTTTGGGAATTAATCACTTTTCCTCGAAAATAATCAAGTTACCTTGGTGGAAAAAAATATGTTTCTTATTAATTAAATATTTTTTTTTCCAAAAATATCTCTTTGGTTTGACATTATTTATGTTAACTAGTAATAAATTTAGTATGTATAGGTACTTTATGTTTTGAAAAGTTTCTCTAGCTATAGTTTGAGTTGTTCAAGTAGTGGATACTCTTTGAGTTCCTCTAGGAGCTATTGTTAGGATCCCTATAGAGAAAGGACCTTTTATAGGGGTCCATATGAGAGGGGTGGTGAGCATAGAGTAGGGATCCTCATGTAAGGATACCTAATCAGAGCAAGGGTATCAGTTGGTGCACTCCTCCCTTGTAGAGTAGGCCTCCCTTGTATGCCACAAATTTCTTAGTCATTTACAAATGTTTGTGGTGGGTGGGTTTTCCCCACCAAATCAAGTAAAGGATAAAATATATGATAGCTCCAATGGGATCAATGTACCAACCTACCCATTCTCTCAACTCATTGAAGGAGGGATTGATGCAACAACCTTCGCTCTAGACTACTTGAGGGAGGGATCAATACACAAACCTTCACAAGATTGTGGGGGACAACTCATCGACCTAACTCTAGGATAGTCACTAGGGAAGCACCCATATAGATAGAAAACTTCATGTTTCATATATCATCTATTTCCACCCACCCATCCCATACACCAATTGAAATCTTGGACAAAAGGACAACGATAAATATAGATATGCCTATTGCAACATTGATTGAATGACCCTTTATATTTAACTTGGTGAATGAGAGAACAAAATTATACTCCCAAACCATCCACACACACATACTACTATATTTGAATGGTTTCAATCCTAATAGATAAATAGGGGGATTGTAAATGACATCAATTTGAGAGATGGAGAGTTTATTGCTTGAACATTCATATTTGGAGCAAAGGCAAAGCAATGAGTATGATTTGAAGAAATGAATATTACTTGGTCAATTTTGTTTGAAATATCATGAACATTGACTTATATAAGGATCACTATTGGTCTCAAGACAAGCAAGAGTGTACAAGGAAAAAATGGTCCTCAACTACCTCAAGGAATAATGCTCTAGTAACAAGATAAATTGAGGAGATTTTTAGGATAAAAAAGAGTAGATCACAAAGATTTTCTAGATAGACTGGTGAGCTCTCTATCAAGGTCAACAACATGGGACAAGGATGAAAATGTGACACACTAGTGTCTCAATGGCGTGTGGGAATCTCGTATAGACCGAAAATTGAGAATGTCATAGAAAAAAAAAACACTACTATTCTGATTGCTAAGAACTCTTGAAATGTGGGAAAGTAAAAGAGTACAATAGAGCTAAAATAAAGTAAAGTAAAGTAAGTAAAATGTAGATTAAATGAAATATAAATGATGAAATGAAAGAAGAGAAAGAAAACACTCGCAACCAAGTAAGCAATGAAGCCTCCAGTAAATGAATGTCTTCAATACCTACACATAAGATCGAGAGAAAATGTTGGGGATTTTTAGGGGCTTACCTCAGCCAAACCCTCGTTTTGGTGTTTCCACCTCCACGGACAACCAAATAGATAGATAGATAGAAAGATAAATAGACAAGAAAATAAAATGCATAGACATGGGATGTGATAAATTCCAAGATTCTCAAAGACATAAGATGAGATAGATGTCACTTGCAAGGCTTGAGGAAGCCAAAGAGAGAGACAAAGAAAGAGAAGGTTGTGAGAGCCAAGAGAGTTACGAAGAGTACTGTAGGAGTATGCGAGTTCTATAGAAATTTGTATAAAGTTGTGCAAGAAAGAGAGAAAGAGAGAAAGAAAAGAGAGAATTACCAAGAGAGCACAAGAGAGACCAAGATATATACTTTAAAAAGAGGAAAGGAGGCAAAAGAAGGTTCTCAAGCTATTACAAGGAATCTCGAGCCATTTCCACCAACCAAGGTAGGTGACAAGTGGAGATATGCTCAAAATCGACCATTTAAACATTGAAATGTTGTGAGACATTAGCATGATGCATAGAGGTCCATGTGGTGTGCTAGTGTCTAGATAAATCATACTTCAAAATAGTGGGAACAAGGAAAACACAAGGTTTGATGCAAAGTTGACATAATAAGGTAGTTGCCGAAAAGGGGTCCTGAGCATCCGGAGAGGGAAATAGGTTGATGCAAGGGTTGAAATGATCCTACACAAATGCTAAGGGAGTGGACACTAAAGTGGATGCAAAAATTTAGGTTAAATTGCAAGGGGTGCAATTTTACGACATAACATTTTTCCCCCACTTTAATAGGCATATGAATTTACATAAATATGCATGCTAAAGGAAATCTACTAAAAAAAAAATCATGGTGCTAAAAGGATATTGTAGAGAAAGAAGGTAGCTCTTTGAACCAAGGAAGCATTCCTGCAAGTTGAAGACCTACAAAAAATCACATTATATAAGAAATATCTTCACAAGACAATAAGGTTAGAACATATACATGATAACACATACACAAAGACACATGACAAACAAACTAACAAGATTTGAGTTAGCAAAGTGAAAGAGACCTCGGTATGGGAGGTTATCTTAGTACTATGTAGACCATCCCCAAATATAGAAATAATACATAGAAGAATTCTTAAATGAAGAGAAGAATGTAAGGATTGATTGCTTCAAGAGAAGAATGCACCAAAATACGGGGAATGAATTAATGTTGAAGAGAGAAAGAAGTATATACCTAGGATGAAGAGGATGTAGGCCTTCGATCTGATATTTACAATTGTAAAGCTAAGCTAGGACACAAAGAGAACATAGGTCTTGTATCTTGTAAAGCTGATTGCAAATTCATCACAAAAATATTCGTTACAAACAAACACGTTGGATAGAAAAGAAAAAAATATGGTAAAATTCATAGACATGTCATGACATAATCTGATTAGATAAAAAGACAATGTTGATAGGTATGGCTAGCAAGGCTAGAGACCATATGGAAAGTGAATAAAGATGTGTGATAGAGACAAACCCCACAAATGAGGAGAACCCCTATCACAAAAACATGAGTGATAGAAAAAAACTCATAAGGAGGAGAACCCCTATCACAAAAATATGAATGTTAGAAAAAAACCTCGCAAGGAGGAGAACCCCTATCACAAAAAGATGAGTTATAGAAACAAACCTTGCAAGGAGGAGAAACACTATTAGAAAAAGATGAGTGATAGAAAAAAACCTCATAAGGAGGAGAACCTATCACAAAAAGATGAGATCATAAGACAAGTGTAGTTAGGTTTCCCCCAAGCTAGACAACGAGATCATAAGACATCCAAACATATTTCTGAGATAATTTTTTTTTGAAAAATTAGAATAAGCATATATGATGACCCCCTTAGAATGATGTGTGCTACAAAAAGGAGCACATGTCATTCTAAAGAGAGGAAAGACAGAGGGAAGAAAGAAGAGAGGGGGTCCTCAAGAAGGACACAAAACTCTAGAACAAGTTACCCCTACCCCCAGTACATAGGGGAGGATAACCATGCTAGATACTATTGTCTCGCCACCACATAGAAAGTATGGTTGCACACAATAGTGTACTACCATGAATGGAAATGAGAAAGAAAATATATGAATGCCATATAGCGGGTAGTAGCACAATAGAAAGGAGTTGCAAGAACCTCATGAGAAGATAGAATGGATAGAATAAAGGTAAACCTCAATATCACTTGTCATGCAAAGGAGAGATAGGTGCATGAAATGATGTAAGAGTGATGGAACCAAAATCACGAAGTTGTTGTATTTTACCCTTCAAGCCCTTGCATTCACTAGTGGAATGGCCAAGCACTTGATGATATACACAAAAATAATGATTTTCTTTATCATGCTTATGAACTTCTTATTCATAAGAGGAAGAGTAATTAAGTGGGATTTGAGAAGCCTCAACAAAATATGCTCTTGCTAAAATAAAGAATGAAGAGTAGGAAGTAGCCCTTTGTCTTGTGGAGAAAATTTTTACTGCTCACAAGAAGAATACATAAGGACAATAGACAATGGAGGAGTGGATGGGGAGAAATGAGAAGGCTTGTAACTTAAACCCCATGCAAAAGAGTGAGGTGTCAGTTCCAAAGGGACCTTAACTCCTTGTTCCATGCAACCAAGAACATTTCCTTTGTACCCATGCTTAGAAAGAATATTAAATCCAAATTCATAATGTGCTTGCAACTCCTTAGATGGAGGAGGATCAACATTAAGGACATTACAGTTGTTGTTCACATTATCTCGTGATACAAAAGAATAATCATCTTTGATAGAGAGTGTGAATGATATTGTTGGGATGTCTAAGTGAATCGGGTCAACTTTATATTCCCCAATGAAGGATGATGTAAAGTCTAAAGAGCCCCAATTGTCACCAAGACATGCATTTTCTTGAGAAGAAGTAGAAGTATTTTCTTCAGGGACATCTCTCTCAAGAGTATCCTTTGTAATAGGTACTGTTGAAGTAGATGTCAATGCATCAAAAGATACTAAAGGGACAATATTTTTAAGAGTACGTGCAACTAAAGCCTAACCAGTAGTTTCCATCTCAAATAAGTGTATGAAATTAGGGTCATCCTTGATTGTGACTAATTGATTCTTATGAATGAATTTGATGGATCTATGCAAGGTAGATGGGACTGCACATGTATTATGAATCCATGGTCTACATAGGAGAAGATTATATGATAATTTTCTTGACATAACATATACTAGGGTGGGTATGGTAATGGGTCCCAACCTTAAAGGAAATATTATCGTGCCTAAGGCCTAGCGAGTGACATTATCGAATCCATGAATATACAAAGAAGAAGAAGCAAGAGGGACTGCATCAATTTTAATTTTAGGAAATAGATCAATGCTAGATACATTGAGTGCCAAAATAGTTTCAATGAGAATACATATAATTCTAATATTATTAATGTTAATTATTATCATTAAAGGATCAACATGCTTCTGCACTTCCAGAGGTAGGAGTTCTTGTGGATAAAACATAATATTTGATGAATCCACACGAGTATGATCTATCAATGCATTAACATCTATCACTTCGGTGGAAGAAGGAAAGATAATATTTTGCAAGGATTCATAAAGCATACCTTGGTAAATTGGGGCAGTATGAAGCAAATCCCAAAGTGATATCTTGATGGGAGTAACACGAAGTTACTCGATAAGATCTTACTCACTTGGTCACTTAGTTGTAGGTTTAGGTGCTTAAGTAAGTCTTGGTTGATAAGGTGGTAAAGAAGCAGGTTGATCAACATTTTGTTTATTCCTTATAGTATTGTAAGTGTGAGTGATTATATCATAAAAAGAAAATTTAAATGGAACACCAAGAATAGAATGAATCCATTTGGGAGAAGGGATAGCTGGAGTCACATAAATGAATGGTCTTTTAGGCCTTTGAGGGGTAGCAGAGACTGATTACATTTACGGGTTCATCACAACTTATAAAGGAATTGTTTGAAGAAATATCCTCAATATTGATCTATGGGGGATCAAATGTGGGACAAGATTCATCATTCACTAATGCATCATCTCTAGAAGAGAGTGCATTAGACTGAAAAGAAGGTAGAGTAACATTAAGAAAGTTATCAATGATTTCATTTTCTTGCAATAAAATATCCTCTAAAACAAGAGGAATTTCATGAGAAGGATTAAAGGTACAAAGTGACATAGGAAAATACATGTCACCATCACATGCTTAGAATGAAACATCATTAACACTTTGAATAAAATTAGAAATTGAACTAATAAAGAAGATATTAAATGCATTTTGAAAATAGCCAGCTAAATACAAGAAATAATGCATAAACAAGTTGACTAAAGGTTGACATGTTATTTATACTTTGATGACATGGAATGGGGTTTGAGGCAACACCCCAAAATTTTTTCTTAGAAGGAAAGATCTTGGATTTGTCCTTTTTTTCTTTAAGGAAGGAGTTTTTATGTCGAGTTCACCAAAATGTGGAGGATGTTATTTGCTAACCTTGAGTCTCAAGACAAGAAAAAGTATACAAGGAGAAAATGGTCCTCAACTACCTCAAGGAATAATGATAAAGTGATAGCATAAAATGATGAGAGTTTCAGGATCAAAAAGAGTTGATCAAATAGATTTTTTGGATAGACTGGTGAGCTCTCGGTTAAGGATGAGAATGCAGGACAAGGACGAAAGTACGACACACTGGAATCTCAATGGCCTGTAGGTGTCTCGTACGGAAAAAAATTCAAGAATGTCATAGATAACATCAAAATGACTACCATTCTAATTTCTAAGAACTCTTGAATTTTGGGAAAGTAACATAGTACAATAGAGCTAAAATAAAGTAAACTAAGTAAAATGTAGATGAAATGAAATATAGATGATGAAATGAAAGAAGAGAAAGAAAACACTCACAGCCAGCCAAGAAATGAAGCCTCCAAATAAAGAATATCTTTAATACCTACACACATAACACTAAGAGAAAATGTTGGGGTAGTTTAGGAGCTTGCCTCAGTCAAACCCTCGTTTCACTATTTCCACCTCTATAAACAACCAAATAGACAAATAGATAGAAAGATAAATAGAAAAGATAATAAAATGCATAAAAAAGGGATGTGATAAATCTCAAGATGCTTAAAGACATAAGATAAGAGATAGGTGTCACTTGCAAGGCTTGAGGAAGCCAAAGAGAGACAAAAAAAGAGAAGTTTTTCAAAGCCAAGAGAGTTGTAAACACTGTTGTAGGAGTGTGAGAGTGTTGTATCAAGTTGTACAAAGCTACGCAAGAAAGAGAGAAAGAGAGAAAGAAAAGAGAGAATGACCAAGAGAGCACAAGAGAGACCAAGAGATAGACTTCAAAGAGAGGAAAAGAGGGAAAAGAAGGTTTATGAGCCATTACAAGGCATCCCAAGTTGTTTCCACCAACCAAGGTAGGTGACAAGTGGTGACATATTTAGAACGATCATTTGAATGTTGAAATGTTGTAGATGCTAGCATGGTGCACGAACGTCTGTATGAAATGCTAGTGTCTAGATGAATCAAGATAAAAAAATGATGGGAATGAGGAAAACACAAGGTTTGACACAAAGCTGACATAAGAAGGTAGCGGTCAAAAAAGGGTCCTAAGTATCTTGAGAGGGAAAAAGGTTGGTGCAAGGGCTGAAATGTTCCTACACAAATACTAAGAGAGTGGAAACTAAAGTGGATGAAAAATGTAGGTGAAATTTCAAGGGTTGCAATTTTATGACTTATAACATTAATCCTATAGGGTTTTGATCCATTAACTAAGAAATGTTCAATCCTCTAACTCTATTCAAAGTTCCATTTGAACATGTATCACAACATCCATGCTCATCCCATGTGGTTACCTCCCAAATAATAGATTTGAGTGGCACCCACCCATAAACTAAATTGGAGGGGGTGGAAGGTATAGTCATTAATAGAGTAAATCCAACCACTTCTAACACTTCAAAGGCTCTTGTCCTAGATAAAAATATCTTAGCTCAAGAAGATGATTGGTGTTACCCATGCAATAAATCACACAACCAAAATTCCTACCGAAATGGACGGTTTATGCAAGCTCTAATTATTCAAAATGAACCCTCAGTTTAGGGACAAAAATTTGATACAAAGTAGCTACCGATAGGAAGGGTCACATACTAGGAGACTCCAAATTGGTCAACTAGAGTGAGGAATATTTTTGTGGCATAAACCAATTAAGTGCTAATACAGTGACTCATAACATAAGGTCAAAGAAAAGGGAAATTAATAGTTGTGCATCTTCAATAGTTGGTTAGACATTGACCTCCCAACCACTCTAAGTTTCTATAGTTTTTGGTACAATAGGAAAGAGAAATGTACTAAAACCATACCGGACTACTGGTAGGGGTAACAAAGCATAGGAACAATAATAAGCTATTTAATCAATAAAGTTCTACCTTTTTGTTTTGAGATTTTCACCTAAGGTTAGTTAGTCTCATTTGAATATAGTTGATCAAACGAAAAATGATAACTTGAATGTCACCATGTGGGATGCCTTGTCCATACTATCTCAAAGGTATTTTCTTAAAAAGTATTTGGAAGGGTTCAAGGAGCTAAATGATATGCCAACAAAAGAATAAAATACTCCACCAACTAGCCAAGTGCAACTCAAGGAAGAGGGGAATTCAAAAAAATATGTAAGCCACCTCACTTCTATTTATCCTTAATTATGGGAGATCATATAATGTATATCTATATGATAGATTGAGGGGCTATTACTATTGTGCCCAAAAATGTAGTTGATATACTTGGTATTAAGCATGAACCCATGGCTAAGATATTTTTGTAACTTAATGGAACTATTGTTAAGATAGTGGAGGTCATCAAGGATTTAACACTGACCTTACATACATGCCCTATTTGTAAGACATTTCATCATAGATCTCCTTGACTTCTTTTCCATATGTTTTTCTAGAGAGTTCACTGCTAAGATAGGTGGATACTTATCTTTTGATTGGTCCCATATTCTATTTAAGACCAAGTATGGTACCAAAGTGACCATCAAGGCTAAAATTATTGTAAAGTATTATATTGAACCTTATACTCCTAGCCCTATAAATGTGAATTACACATTACATGATGAGGGGGGTGTTTTTTTTCTATTTGTGAGCCTACTACTCTTTTGGAGGAGGTTCCAAATTGGTTTCTAGATGAATTGGGTAATGCATTTTAGTTTGATCCACTCACTAAGGTAGAGGAGAATGGTCTTGGCACTTATTTCATTCACGAAAAAAATACTCATATCCCCAATATCATGAAGACTCAAGAAGACCTAGAGGGGTTGTGGTAGTTTATTTTAATGACTCTCAAAACAAGAATGGTGTAGGTTCTAGTATCACATTGGTATCCCCAAGTTAAAAAAAAAACTTCTCTTTTAGACTTTAGTTTAGTTGGACTAACAATGTGGTTGAGTATGAAACTCTCATCCAAGGTCTCCAACTTGAAAAAAAGAAAAATTAGATTATTTTAAGTATTTGGAGATAATGATTTAGTTGTCTACCAAATCATAACTTAGAGTATAACCAAGAATAACCTACTCAAATCCTACAAGTAGAGGGTTTGGGATTCGATTGAGGGTTTTGATGGTTTTGACATCTAAACTTTCCCCAAAAATTACAACAAATATGCTAATAGACTTGAAGAAATTGGTGCTCAATTTGGCATACCAACATATATTGTAAACAAGAAGGAGAAAAATATTAGGATCATTGTGAGGCTTGTTGTTCTATAAAACTAGGTAAATTTCCAAGACTTTGAAAATGACCAGCAAGTTATCAATTTCATTCGAGAGGAGGAAAATTTTTCTACTAAAAATAAGTTTAAGTAATAAGGAAAATATGATGATTAGATCATGTAGTTAATCAACAAAAATTTACCAAAATGTCTCATTACCCTTGAGGGTATATTTAATTTAGATGATCAGTTGAAGCAAAAAAAATGAACCTACTTGCAAAGAAGGGTGACTAAAAGCTAGTTGTAATTGGAATATCTTTGAATCTAGGAAAGGTATGTTCTAAAACTGAAAATGAAGATTTCATTAAGATTTTTCAAGTTTAGAATAATGTGATTTCATGGACCTACAAATATTTAAAAGGTTTTGATCCTAATCTAACATATCACACCATTGAGTTAGACCCAAATGCTAAGCTTGTAAGACTTAAACAAAGACATGATAATCCTAAGATTGAGCCTCTGATGAGGAAGGAGCTGAATAAACTAATAGAGGAAAGGATCATATTTTTTTATCAAACATTCCTCATGGGTGGAAAATTTAGTCCCTATTAGAAAGAAGAATGGTAAATAAGACTATGTGTTGAATTTAGAGACTTGAATAGAGCCTCTCTAAAGGATCATTACCCTCTTCCCTCCATGGAGGAAATTTTACAAAAGGTTAGTGGTTTAGAAATATTTTCTCTATTGGATGGCTACTATGGCTATAATAAAATTCTAGTCCAAGAATATGATCAACATAAGACCATATTTACTACTAAATGGGGTACCTATGCTTATTTCAAGATGCCTTTTGGGTTAACCAATATTGATGCCATCTTTCATCAAGCCATGAACATGGAATTTCAAGGTGTATTAAAAATGTTTGTGTTGGTCTACTTGGATGAAATAATAGTTTTTTCAAAACATGCAAGTGATAATTTCAACCACCTTAAGTAGGTATTCTATAAATTTAGGGAATTTGATATTTCTCTTAATCCAAACAAGTGTGTCCTTAGCATTGACCAAGGAAATTTACTTGGATAAATTATTTCTAAAGACAATTTGGCCATTGATATAGAAAGAGTGGAGTTCGTCTTGTCCATTCCACTCTCCAACCATAATAAAGGATTACAAAGCTTCCTAGGGATAATTAATTTTGTAAGAAGATTTATTCCCAATCTAGAAACTTTGGTAAAGCATCTCACCTCTATGATAAAGAAAAGCATGGTATTCAATTGGACTAAAGGAGGTAAGGATATTTTTGAGGCTATAAAACAAGAAATTTCTCAAGCTCCCACCCTTGTCATTAAAAATTATGAAAAGACTTCATTCTTTACACTTTCAAAGGAGAAGCAAGTGTATCAGTTGTTCTGACACAATTAAACATTGAAAATATAGAGCTGACTATCTCCTTCTTCAATGAAGGACTTAGATATTATGTGATAAAGTATAACCATGATTTTGATTAATTGAGTAGGGGAAGGGCCCTAATTCCATGGTTACACAACCAAAAACTCAAAAAAGGAAACCATATGGGGGAAACAACACCAGCCAACATCGAGAAATAGCAAGTCCAGGGTGGCATGTAGGCCAATAGTCAAAATAGTAACTATAGAACCAATATACTTAATAAAAAACTGAATACTACTAATAAAGTAGTTAATACTAAAAATTCCATTAATTAAGTCCACCAGAGTCCAACAAATTCTCAACCATAACAAAGCTATATTAAAATAGGAGTCCAAAATATTAAAATAGAACACCAAAAAATGCACGACAACCATAACCATAAGAAACAAATAAAGCCATTACTTGGCTTTAGCAATTAGGTCCCAATATTCTCCAACATGGGAGGCGTACGCCCTCTAGTCAGGTCCCTTGTCCTTCGCTCGATCCTTCATTTCATCATTCTTTCCCATCTTCTTAAGCTTTCTTCTAATCTTGATTTTTCCCAAGACAATACTAACCATTTCCCTACGCATGAGGCCATTCGTCACCCTCATTAGAGTAGTAATGGATTTATCCATGTCATCCATTTGAACCTACATGTAGGTCAACCTTCTTTTCAAATAGTCAATATTAGAATCATCAACAATATTAGTGTCTTTAGCAATGTTCATAGTTTCAAGAGCTTTCAATATTTCATTCCTTGGCTCTTCTTCCTCCTCATCCTCTTATTTCTCCTCCTTTGTTTCCTCCTCTCCCATATCATAGGAAGTCTCCTCAAAGTCCATATCCTCACTCTTTTTTTCAACCTATGCCTCAAACTCTTCCACCTCCAATTATTTCTCCTCTTGAAATATGACTTTCTATTTCCCCTTTTTGTCTTGGGAAGCAGCCTTTGCAAGGCGAGCGGATCTTCGGCCTCCACTACCCACACTCACCTTCCTATCCTCCAAATAATTTGTTTGAATGCCCTATTTTTCTTCACTTGTAGTGACGACCTCATTCTATATTTTCAACTCTTTTTTCAGTTTCTTGGACTTAGGAGGTTTAAGAGGAAGCGGGGAATGTTTGCATTTCTCAAGGGTAGCTTTTACCAACTCAAGTTCAAGGGAATCCTTAGCAAGAGTCTTCTCACCCACAAGGGTAGAAGGGTTGGTAATTTTAATAATAGAGGAAGAGATATTATCAAGGATAATCACATTCCTTTCAACAATTAGGGGTGGGGCCTAGGGTTAGGCTCCTAAATGGGGTTAGCCTCTGCTAAAGGTTCAACATTTTCCCCAGCATTTTGATTCTCATTATCCCATCTAGTAGCCAAAGGATTTGCATGTGGGCTCATAGCAAGGGAATGTTTATAAAGAGCGAGTATTAAGCCTTGGTGAAAGGGAGGGTTTGCACCCTTTTCTATGTTTTGTTGTAGAGAGGAGATCAGATAAAATGGAAAATTTATACGCTCATTGTGATAGATATGATTCAATAGAGGAAATTGATATGCATGAACTATCAAATATCTACCTTCAAGAGTAAAATAACGCATCACAAACATACTGACCAAAGCATAGGGAGACGAGATTTCAATTCTCGCATACCATTTTTGAAACCTAGTGATATTTTTTCCATCATGGAGGAAGTTGTCTACAAAAGACTGGTAATCATCTCCGCTCTTCTTCACCACCTTAATTCCATATTTTTTCTAGATCATAGCCTCCACTATGAACTAAGCTGTCACTTCAAATCTAATAGCTCCAATAGCCACATTCCCCTTTCTCCATGATTTGGTGAATTTCGTCGTGAGGCTTTCATTGTACCCTTTCATGGATTCAAAAAAAGGAACCATACCCACTCTACTAAAAAGTTGAAAGATCCACATTTTTCCTTAGAGCCTGGCAATTTGGTGGTTCAGTTTGCTTTTTAGGCCCACCCATTTTAGAGCACTTTAAGATTTTATTATTTTTCGAGCCTTTCCTCATAACACCACTACACATTGGCAACTTTCTAAACTTACATAGCACACTTTTTCTTGCATTTTGGAAATAATCTCTTTTTGAAATAAAGTTTGAGAACTTTCTTAATGAGATGGTAATTATCCTATTTCCCTAGGTAAAATATTTATTATTATCATTACAAATAATAAATGAAACTTGATTGTTTGTAGCAAGCTAATCTTCAAATTGGAGGTTAGATTTGACATAATGCACATCACAACACTTGGATTTGACACTAGCCTTAACATTGATAAAAACCATGTGATCCATTATATTCTCAGGAATGAAATCCTAATTGCCTTTTTCACCTGAGGAGATCTTCATGCTCATAGCCATACCAATATTATCATCATTATTCCAAAATCTCTTTATGATACAAGATCACATAATCCACCTATGTTTATCCCTTTTCTCAACTTTGTAAGTTGTACACATATTCATATTTTTCTTTGAGCACTTTGTCTTCAATAACATAGGAAAATGATTGTTATCCCAATAGGTCCACTTGTATAACCATGTTGAGAAATATCTCTTTGTTATTTTTATGGGATTGAAAGTTCAAACAAATTTTGTCTAACAATAAGGTCCAATTGATGGTTACCCATGCCAACATCAAAGAATTTGTATTGAACAAAGATATTAGGGAAAAGAGAGTTGGATGGATCACTAAGGTGATGGAGTATGACATTGATATTAAAATCACCAAGCTTTTGAGAGGAAAGGGGTTGTGTGAGAAAATTTCCTCAACATTTGAGATTCCTATAGAAGTTACCCTCATGTTGCAAGAGTACCAAATACTCAACTTTAACACTCAAAATAGTTGGTTGAATGACATGACTACCCTTTTAAAGGAAGGTAGATATCCTCTAGGTCTAAATAAGACCAAGAGTAGACATTTCAGATTGTATTCCATCTCGTATGTATTAGTGGATGTCATACTTTTTAGAAAATACCTCAATGGAGTGTTGTTAAGGTGCATTGAACATAATTAGGTCACTAAATTGTTGGAAGAATTCCATGATGGCCATTTAGGTGGCCATTTTTCTACAAGGATATTGCTACTAAGATAATGAGGGTTGGATAATATTGGCCAAACCTACTTAATGATACTCGCAAAAGGGTGAGAGATTGCAAAAGGTGTGCTTTCTTCTCTATAAAAAAAGGTTAGTTTCCCTTCCTCTAAACCCCATTCGCGTTGACTAATCATTTACATAGAGCAGGTTGGAATTTATTGGTATGATAAATCCACCATCTAGTGATCACCAGAAATGGATTTTAGCAGCTACATACTACTTCACCAAGTGGAAAGAGACAATTACATTGAAGGATTATACCAATAATTTAGTTTTGTAATTCCTTGATGGAATTATAGGTTTGGTGTCCCTTCCATCATCATCTCCAATAATTCCAAAATTTTTTGTGTCACCCAAATCATTGATTGGGTAGTTAGGCATGATATATACTTAAAAAAATCAAAATATTACCCTTAGGCTAATGTATTAGATAAATATTCAAACAAAAACATCATCAAGATAATTAAAAGGACTATTAAGAGGAGAATCAAAAGCTTTCACATAGCAAATTGAATGCAATCCTTTGGGCTAACAGGATCACTGCCAAGAGAGATATTGACAATTCCCCCTTCACGCTAGTTTATGGAAGGGAACCAAGGCTACCATTATCACTAGAGTTTCCTTCTCTTGAATTAGAATAGTAGCTAGAATTGGAAAAAAAAACTATACCATGACAGTGAAGCTAACTAAGCTAATGGAGTTAGATGAGACCAAGAACAAGGCTATGCATACCCATGAGACTCACCAAGCATAGGTCAAAAAAAAATTTGATGAGAAATTTTTCTACAAAGTGTTCCAAGAAGGAGACTTGGTTTTGAAATTGAATGCAGATAGATCCAAAGTAGGAAGAAATACCAAATTTAATGTCATTTGGAGTGGCCCATACGTCATAGCCAACTATAAGGAGGTCAATGGATTACATCTCTCTAAGTTGGATGGTGAGGTTCTTCTAATTCCAATTAATGGAATTAATCTCAAAACTTATTTTGAGGAGTTTTGAGATTTCATGTATATATTTGCTTAGTTTTTTCTTTCCAAGAATTTTTGATACACACTCTACACCTCTCCTTAAAAAAATGTATGATCCTAAATGTTTTTGTTCTTCCCTCCAAGTGAAGACTTGCACATGTTTTATTTTCTAAAAAAGGATCATTGTATAAGTTGCCCCTTTTTGAATTTGTGCCCAATGGAATAATAAGGAATCTAATTCCATGATGGTAGTCATCTCAAAGAGCTCACAAAAATGTTGAAAATTCATGCCACCTTTTATGACCCATCAATAAAAACTGATCTAAGAGATATTATATGGGCTATCTTGCATGAACCATGTCTTAGGAAACCCAAAAATGGATAACATTAGACTTTTCAGTAGTTTGAGTTTTTGGTTCTTTTCATACCCACATATAAGCTCTGTTACTTTTGGTTTTAGACCTATTCAATCCCTTCTTTCCATCGCTTGCCCAAGTATAAACGTTTCGGGTTTCAATCATCAACCTTAACTCTTAACCTTCAACAGTTTTCCTTCCAAGCCATAAGTCTTCTTTTCGATCCTCAATTATCAATTTCTTACCTTTGGTCTTGGTTGATCAAGTTTTTATTCTATATTTTGTCTTATATTTATGATAATGTTTAAGTATTTCATTTGATTGGTGATTGAAGACTTTAATGGTTTCTAAAACCTTGTCAAAATATGAGATTAGTTTTGAAACCTTGTAATGAAGCCACAAATGATTAAAGTTTTATTGAAACTTTGAAGGGTCTTGAGAAATTTTTCGGACATTGATGTGGTTGTGGAAACCTTATCGGGTCTTGAAAAAGGTTTCAAATTTGAGCTTATGGACTGATGCATGAAAAACAAAAACACTTTGATTTTTTGAAAATTCAAGAGTTTTGTCAAAATTATAAAAAAATTGTGAGAACTTTGTTGGATTTTGATAGATGTTTCAAAACTACTTTTGGGCTCTGACAAAGGTTTTGAAACCACTTTCACACCTTGACATGGTTTTTGAAACCAACAATATATTCAATTTTTAGTGATTGGATCTTTCTTCTATCTTTTGTCTTATTCTTATGATAATACATGAGCCTTCCTTCTAATATTCGATCCTCAATCCCCGATGTCATATATTTGGTCTTCAACAATCAGATATCTCTCTTATCTTATAAACTTAATTTAATGATGAGACTTAAGTCTCTTGACTAATCTTTGATCCTTCACATCTTCCTTTCCTCTACACTCTTCATATTTCTACCAACCTTTTGGCTTTTTCTTTCTTCCTTCCCTTCTTCTAGCAAACATTAGACTTGATGTCCAATGTCCAATAGAAGCTATATTTTAGGGATTGTGGTTTTTATGTTCTTCATACCACCTTCTTCATCTTGTGGTATGTGATAGTTTTGTGTGTGATAAATGTTAGTATCAAAATGAAACAATATAAACACACCAATGCAACATTAAAATAAAGAAAGCAAGATAAATTGAAATGAAATCAAACAAAGCTTCTTCAGAGTCGTTCCATTGTTCTCTATCTCCAGTGATTCTCTTGAAGCTGCTGCTCTCAAATTGTATAAGCAAAGCTTCTTAGAATGGCAACCTGTAGAATGAGTATGCAAAGGGAGAATACTTCTCTATCCTATATGAGCCAGTGAAATGCTGATACAGATATGCATAGGGGTTGTAAATTATGCACAGGGGCTGTGGATTATGGATGCTATTGAAGCTATGATATGAGGATGATAGGCCATGATATAGAATGGTAATATACTAAGCTATGCTATGCTATGATTCTAAAGGCTATGGATGCTGGAAAGCTAATTGACTATAGTTTTCCTATATGAAAGCTTCTATGTTTTTCAGAGACCCAATAGTCCTTTTATAGATTTTCACAGGCAAGAGCCTGGTTGGCAAAGATCAATGGCTGTGAGATTGTCTGGTAATTTTGAATGGTGAGAGATGGAGAGGTTGAGAGGAAGATGGAAGATGTTGGGAGGTTGGAGAGAAGAATGGAGGTTTGTCTTCAACCCACGGGAACAACTCAGGAACAGAGAAATTAATTTTCTGTTTTGAATTTATTTTATAGTTTGTTGAAGATAAATACAAATTAAATAAATAAATAAATTTATTTAATTTTATGTGAGTTTGATTTTTGATTTTAGGACTATAGAAGATTTAATTAAAAATTTGAGATATTTAATTGCAAATAGGCTTTAGAAGAATTAAATTAAATATTTGAAATATGGAATTGTGAATGGAATTTAAAAAGAAATATTAGAAGAGAAGAATATTTAATCTTTATTTGAATAAAATATTCAAGCCAAGATTATATATGATAATTAATATAAATAAATCATAATGTTTATTTAATTAATTAAGAAATGGATAAGAAAAGTGATTAAATAAACTTATTTATTTAATCGAGATGAAAGAATGAACAATATAAATAAATTATTTAAATTTATTTATACACAGATTGAATTCAGAGATTTAATTAAATATTAAAAATATTTAATTAATTACCAAACTATTGTAATGTGACCATTTTTAGGTGTATACAAGTTTTGATGCTTGATATTTGACAAAGGTATCTTTTTAGGGTTGCGCACCATTTAATATTCAATCTAATGGTTGGTTTGGGCCCAAAGCTTCAATGATGTTCTAGGGAGGCATGTTTTTAGGTTGTAAATTCCATTAATTCACAATAAATCTTTCGAGGAATCCATCCTTATTTTCTAGGGCTATGAAGAGGGCATTTAATGCTTTGAGTGTAGATTTAAGAAGGGATTGCATCATCCATACTTAATATATGATTTTTAGGTGTCCTTTCTGTCAATTTTCCATGCTTAGATCACATTTTTATAGGTGGTCGCATCCTTCTACACACATATTCTGAAGTCATTAATGTAAGGGCATGGTGGAGGTTAGAAAAGTGTTAGAAAATATTGCTAGATACATTTTGAGTTTCTCTCTTGTATATAGGGAACTCTTGTTCTCATTGTAAAGGGTTCTTCCTTAGTTTCTCTGGTAAACACTATAATTCTATGCAATCTACAATTGTAAAGGAGCTTATTCCTTTGTATTAATGAATGTAGTAATTTTTACCTCTTCTCTCCTTTTATATGTTGTGTATATCTCTTACCTTCATGTATGAGTGTTTTTATCATTTTATATGCTTGTATGTTGTGTTAACTATGTTTGCAAATGTTGTTTGTGAACATTTCCTTTCCTTTTAGTATCTTGTTAGACCATAACCTCCATATTTTTCCTTGGAAGTTGATAGAGTAGAGAATTGTGTGAGTCCTTATATCTATTTTCATTGGTGCACTATGTTATTTTGAGTGGGAAGGAACAATATATTTGAGGTGTGTCAACTCCCCTTCCATTTTTATGCAATTATTTCTCTCCTTTTTCCTCTACAAGTTGATAGGTTAGGACTAGTGATAGGATTTCATATGTTGGGTTGGACCAACAGTGTTGCACTTGGTTTAAAGAGGAAGCCAACCTTCTCTAGAGATATGACCTCATTTTGCAAGGTCCCGCACCTTGAGGTCATTTTCACTGTGTCATTTGAATACTAGGTCTTATGTTCAACATGGTACAATTTCATGTAACAATAGAAGCTCTTAATACATTACTGTCATTCTAACTTTGCATATCTCTCAAAGTCACTATTTTGCATTGTTTATGTTAATCTAGTTTATGTAGCTTATAAATTATCTTATAATTTTTTTTGGGTTATCAAATTATTTTAGATTTCTAACAAGTATAAGGAAATCATAGAAACAACAAATCTCCCTTAGAACATATACCTAATGACTTCTCTACATTGTAAATTATAGTGACCTTAGGAATAGATCTCAAAGAGAATACATTCTGCATTCCCCATAATCAAATTTTTCTACAAGACACTTCACACACAAAAAAGAGTGATCACAATATTTAGAAATTATTAATACAAGACTAGCATTGGATGTTCAAGCTTCAATTCATCATAAACTCATATTAATCACATCAATTTTTATTGCTCTATTTTTTCCCTCAAACTCTTTAATTTATAATTATAGTATTATCAAAATATTTCTAGGTTTTATTGTCCTCATTAATATATTTCCAAAAAAATTTGAATTTTTAAATCTCATTATAAATGAGAAAGATATGTTTTTTTGAACTCTACAACAAAAAATTGAATGCCTAGCACAACAGTTTGAACACCTTTCATTTTTTCTCATGTCTCTGCATGTTTTGAAATGTGATTGGAAACATAACACAAGATAAAATTTATTTGATACCATATTGAGAATTTTAATTTAATTGAGAGAATTCTAGAGCATAAATATTTTAATCAAATAATATATTTTGCTTCTCTCTTTCACAAATTATTCAATAATACATTTGGATTTTTTATATCCTATATTATAGAAGAGTTGTTATACCTCCTATAACAACTCCCTCTACGTAGAAATTTTTTTCTAAGAACTCATAATATAATCTCAACCAATTAAAATATAATTAAATTTGTATACAATAAACCATACTAACCAACCTAATAAACAATGTAATATTCCTAAAAAATCACCATGAAGGAAAGTTGTCTTCACATCTATTCTCTCAACCTCAAGATCAAAATTTGTTCAGGAACCATGTAAGGCCTCACTAATATCCAGTCAACTTGGTGTTAGAAAAACAACTCAAAGGAAGGGTTCCTAACTGAATATTCCATTAAACCCTTGCAAAGACCCCATTAAATTATCAACTAGGGATTTGTAATCTTTTGATGGTGTTGGCACTGTATGTGAATTCATATACTCTACATGACCTATATCATCAAATATAGGTGGTTTACACATCTTTAGGAAAATAGTAAAGGCTGGAAAAGGAAAATAAAGCATATACTACAAAATAGGGGAAATAACTTAATTTTCTATTGATGTTGTAGGTACCTTTGGCTTAGCACTATATTTGTTAACTACTAAACCTGAACTCTACGATTTCACTAGCACTTCTGATTCTTTCTTCCAACTACTTGACTCACTATGGAGGCTGACTCAATGATGCAATACATAACTTAAAACATGAGACTGAATATCATTCATTTGCTTGTAATGAAGAATCTATTGAATGAATGCAATAATATAAACATCTAAATTAACAAAAAAAATGATGATGGGTGAGAGGTACCTTGAGTGGTCCTTTCTCAAGCGGTTGTACCCACAAGAGAAACCAAATATGTGCTACTTGATTTGGCTAATCATAATAGTAAATTAGAACATATTTATTGCATATAATTTATCTCTACAATATGACAAGAATCTTCATTGATTTCTCATTCATGAATGCATAATAGAAAGCCAACAAAGATATCATCTGTGAAACAAAACTATAACTATCAAAACATATCTTCCAATGAGATCTCCTCAACCACTGATACAACTATATACATTTGGGAGGAGGTTTATTTGCATAAGGATTGAAAATAGAAATTAAATGAAGATGTCCACTCTCCAAAATAGAGAGAGACAAAAAGTCTTTGCAAATACAACTATAACTAAAAAAGATAGAAGAAGAAAAATAGGTTTGCAATTCTTCTTTAATGACATGACATATACGTGCTTTGTGCAAATAGTCATGTCAGTTTCTTGATTACTAGAAACTTCTTTCCTCCATTGTCTTATTGAATGCTTTGATGACTCACAATTGACCACTCCAATGATCACTTCCATCATTTTTACAATTTTCACGTTTACAACATTCTTGGAATCTCTCCTACAATTGACTTGGAAGCCTTTGGCTATGGGTTGAGCTCTCCAATTACTGTGGGTTGCAATTCCTCTAGTTGTAAAGAGTTAGTTTCATTTGAAGCATATATACCATTAACAATCATGAATTAAACATAGATTCACATTGAATTGCATACACATCCACACATTCATCCATGCAAGCATCATCATATCATAATCATATTTCCACTTTATTGAAATCTTGTTTGGATGGCATAAAAGATATAAAAGGTATATAAGTTCAAGAATATATATGAAATAAGCAGCTTAAAGCGTTTGAAAGACATGAACTAAACAAGAGAAAACTAGCTATTAATCAAGCTAATCAAACCAAATGGGTGTCAAATTACCAACTAGTGAGAAAAAATCATCATAATCAATTCCCTCAACTTGGGAATATATCTTTTCAACCAATCATACCTTGCATTTATTGAATTACTATTGTATTTGATCATTTATTTAGAATCCATTTTCATCCAATTGGTTTCCATCCAATAGTAAAGGGTACTAATTCCCATGTGTCACTTTATTTAGTACAAATCTATCCTCATTCATGGTTACTTCCAAATACTTTGCATAATTCATAGTCATTACATCCCTCACAATCTTAGGTTCATCAATGTAATTAAATAAAGAAAGAATACATCTTGAATTAAGAGTCTACCTATCTAATTGCTATATATGTTGAGTGGAACTTGTTAATGATTGAGGTGGAAGTTCTATCACTTATTTGAAAATATCTAAACTATTCAATTTTTCTACTCTTTTTTGGGTCCTTCATGGGATTCTAGTTTTAACCTTCTCAATCTTTGGGGATAGTTTAAGCACACATTTCTTTCTATCCCCTACTTGCAATAATTTGGAAGAAGGTTTAATCCAAAGATAACAATAAAAAAAAATCTAAAATATTTGAGAGCTTGTACCTTCCATGTAACGCCCCGCCACGCAACCCTAGGGGAAGTTGCAATTTACAACACAAACGAACTAATTTTCGTTTATTTTTTTATTTGGAACAATTAACATGCAAGTTCACTAACCATTGCCAACCAATCCCCCAAGGTTATGAGACTGATTTACTTAAACCCAAACAAGGGACATGAATTAGAACCATAACATTTAATTACTTAACAATTAGGTTCACATACAAACCATACATAATAATTTGCATCAAAGAACATGAGATACCACTTGATTCCAATAATATCATTTACAACATGATTACAACACTCATTCCCCGAATGAGATAAATCCAATAAGTATGATTACATAATACAAATTCCACCTCGATGAAAAATTAGGGGTAATAAAATACAAGATCAATTGAAAGGATTAAGCATGGAAAGAAACTGGATCCCACAAGCTCTCCAACTAGAAATCTCACCCACACAAACAAGAACACAACCCAACGGAGAAGGTGCACATTCCACCCAACCATGTGATAGCCGAAGGCTCACCCCCCATGCTAGGAGATAGTAACAAGGAATCCTACACAAGACCATCTACCACTAGACATGAGCTAAAACATAACTGAACTAAAACAGATACAACCACAAAAATCATTTGACACAAAGGTTACAATGCTTCCAAAGAACAATGATCTTTTACACAGTACAACAATACTGACTTCTGGTTGACATAGAGAGAGTGTCACATGAAATTTTCTATGAGTTACCCTGGATCAACTATCTTAGGCAACCATGCCCCCACCTTGGGTTAGCCTGGCTAAACTCTACCAGCCGTCGGACCCTCATACCAACTACACTTCTTGTCTCATCTCAAACCTTAAAAGCGAATGAGTTATCAGAGAGGCATTACTTATCTTAATTAGTTTGAGAGTTTTTTTTTCATTAATTCTTTTTAAGTTATCACTTACTTAAACCCTAAGTGAGTTACCCTGGCACCCCTTTGTGTGTCAGACCCCCACATAGAGCCACTCTCCTATTGAAAACACATACGGTACAAAAACCACAATCCAATGGGTAAATTAGATAAGACGACCTCTCCAATTCCAAAGAGGCAACGAACAAAGGAAACTCACCCCAAACACTGGAGGACAACAAAATACAAACCCCACTCCTTCCAAAGGAGGCACAAACCACATAACCCTCTCCTAATCCCAAGGAGGCACAAACCATCCTCATTCATGAAAACTGGGTGAAACAACATGATACAACTACATGCATTCTCAAGGCAATTCACAGATTGAATCCCAACAAAGAACATCCCAACCTAGAATAAATCTTCTAGAAGACTTACATAGATAGATAACCCCATTTGCCCAACAACGAAAAAAAGACGAAAACATCATTTAAAAAGCATTTTAGGCAACTCAATCAACTAGTGTTAGGATTTCTTAAATTCAAGTCAAACAATGACATAATACATGAAACCAATTAAATAATTAGCATTATTCGTTCACACTCAAAGTAAATCAACTCACATTGGCAATATTAAGGAATTTAAAATCTATATTTGGATTTCTTAAATCCACTTCCTTCATTAACATTCAGTAATTTATTGCCTTAATTAAACTGATCTAATAATGTCTCTCTCAGACTAAAGATGAAATTTAAACCATATATTTAATTCCCTAATAGCTTTTAAATAATAATAAAACAAACATTTACTTCTTCGATTTAAACATATCATTTAAAAATAACTAATTTTCCTTGGCAGAATAAATCATTTTAATATGTATGTTTTACATTTATAAACCCCACTATATATATTTTATTATTAATATATATTAATATTTTAATATAATAAAATATAATATAAAATATTATTTATAAATATTTTAATATTATAAAATATAATATAAAATATTATTTATAAATACTTTAATATTATAAATTATAATATATAAAATATTATATATATATTTACAAATAATAAAAAAAGCGAAATAGAAAAAGACACCCATGTTTTCCAGGCTATGTGCCATGCTGCAGGGTTGGGGCGGCTGTGTTCACACACAGCTAAACCCCCAACAGGGCCGACTGTGTGTAAACACAGTCGAAACCCCAATAGGGGTGGCGACTATGTTTACACACAGTCGTCCCTTGTGGCAGCGGTGGCTAGGTGGGGTACACGCTGGGCACGACTCTCCCACCATGCCTCCCATGGGCGGCGTAGTGGGCTGAGCCCCCAGCGACCCCCACACAACGAATTTCAATTTTTTTGTTTTAATTTTATTTATTTTTAATTGTATTTAAAACAAAACTTTCACCAGAAATCCCTATGGATTTTAAATTCGCCCTTTTGACAAGGGATAAAATTGCAAATAATTTCTAAAATGAACATTTACAGCCAAACCCAATTTTTGAGATAAACAATTGAAAATAGGGGTTTAGGAATTTGATACAAGACTTAACATGGGTTTTTTTTATCATAATTCTTTTGAGTTTTCCAAACCATTATTTTGCAAACAACATATCAAGCCATGAATTTTTCAAAATCAAGATTAATTTAAATAACCTGAACCTGATTCCAAAAGCTTGAGAGGATGCCAAAATGGTGCATTGATTCTTCCACAGATTCTAGCTCCTTCCAAGCAATCCAACAAAGCTTCTCCAAAATTTCAAGAACAAAAAGCCAAATCCTTGCTCCTCCTTTCTTCCACCATTTCAAAATTGAAAAAAAAAACCATATAGCAATTTTTTCCAAATGGAGTTTCCCCAATTTTGGTCAAACCCCTAAAATATCCCCACCCACTAAATTTATTGAACGTTTGGAGGATATTTCCAATTTTAAATTTAAAACAATTTTTCTTTCTAAATGATATTTCATGCATTTTTCAAATTTCCATTCAAAACAAAAGCATTTCAAAGTTGCAAAGAATTTATTTTATCTATAATTTTCAAAAAGTGAAATTTAAAACACATTTTCATTTTTATTTTAATTTAACTTTAAATATCCAATATGATTTCCATTTTCATTTTAAATTTGAATCTTAATATCCCATAATGCCAAAACAACTAACTTGAATCATTTTATCCCCATTAATCTAATTTTATTAATTAAATCTAATTAATCAATAAAATAAATAACAATTCAACATTGCAACTAGATACATTTAAACATCATTTTAACTACACCCGCCACTTAATAACCTTTAAAATATGAAATGAAATAATTAGAAATTAAATAAATACACAAGGTGAAATGGACCAAATTAAAACCACTAACCTGACAACAACCTGACGACACACTATGACTAGGGTGACGACTTGGCATGGAAAACCTAGGTACTATCTCCCAATCGATTTCTGTTGGTCAATGGACATGCTCAAACCTGTGAACCAGGTGGAGTTGATGTCATGTACCTGTCAACTTATGAAAAAAGAGTACATCGAACATACATATATATATAATAAAAAACACCATGAAGGGGGAAATCTCAGAATCGTAGGGTGCTCGCAAGCGAGTGATACAATCCCATCCCCTTCACCAATACACTTATCATAGACTGACAGTTCCATCATAAACAAATATCTCACGCAATAACATGTTACAATAACTAATCATCCTTATACCAATTTTAAACATGTCAAATAAAACATCAATTAAGATACATCACATTACACCAATAAACCATGACTCTAAAATTATCTATCAAATTGCACACACATAATACAACATCTTAATAACCAAAAAACACATCAAAGCAACCAAGGACACACGGTCCAGCCAAAACACAATATGAAGGGGTATTACATCCTCCCCCCTAGGGTCAGGCTTACTCCTAGAAGCCTGTCAATACCCCTAGTAAAAACTCCATAAAATCACACATAATCAATGGTTCTAAAATTGAACCACTCCACACCTCAACATAAAACAACAGCAACCTGTGCTATAATCAACCCAACCAAGCACACTGTCAATCTATACAAATCAACATGGTGAAGCAACCACCAACCACATCTCCTAAACACATATCCATGGATTAACATACATGATACACATATGCACCAATACACATCACTGAGAATCATCACAAGGCCACACATAGTGCGGTATCATTACAATGTTTACTTAAGACAAGGTATGCAACATTATCACTTCAACATTCATTTAACATTTTGCATTTTGAATCAAGGTGCAATAATTTAACATCTACATGATTTCTTAAGACTTAACAACAAAGTTGGGGACTATAGGCCTCACCAACACGATGCACCTATATTGTAATTATCATTAACATGCAATGGTTTCACTAATGCCTTTTCTCTAAACTTTTACTTACTGTAAAACGATTTTCTATTCATATTATACATTTTCCATGATTATGAATGCAACTTGGGGACTTAGGTCATTTACCCAAGGTTTGATCTAATAAAACAAACCTTCATGAATACATAAGCTTTTTCTCATAAGATACAACATACCATGGGTTTCAATACACCACACACTCAAGGACAGACATCTTTGTTAAACCAATGGGAAGGGAGAGAAGACAAGAGTTATTTACAGTTCTAACATAGGCATGAATGCAATCATGGTTTCATCATCACACAATCACTTTCACACAAATGCATCAACCATATGAGAGTATGCACAAATCTCTATGAACTAACAACATGATCATTCATTTTATATTACCATATTTCATAATTTCAAAACAATATAACATGCAAAAGAAACTCCAAAACCACATAGGGTCAATCAGGCAGTCACTTGCACAATGAGGTAAAGCACAAGAAGACATGCAAGGGTGGAAATAACAAAAAAATTGGTTGTCGTCCACCACACACAACACACCAAATTCACACACTACACAATTGTCCATAATGCATTCTTCTAGTAGGAAGGATATCGGTGCATTGTACACTACACTGAGGATCCTATCCTTTCCACTAGTTTCCTGCACCATTGGACCTAAACCACATCACAACCACTTCTGGGTAGACAAGTGAGATCAACCCAAAAGGAAAACATAACTACCGAATAGAGCGTCTAGGTCAATGCCATGGCTCATAGTGCCCAAAGTATAGACCTACGCAACTAACAGCTTAATGGGTCCACATTATCCCAGAGCGCCCAATGTTTAAACTTGGGCTCTGATACCATGTGTAACGTGCCACCACACAACCCTAGGGGAAGTTGCAATTTACTACACAAACAAACTAATTCTTTTTTTTTTTTTAGAACAATTAACATGCAAGTTCACTAACCATTGCCAACCAATCCCCCAAGGTTACGAGACTGAGTTACTTAAACCCAAACAAGGGACATGAATTATAACCATAACATTTAATTACTTAACAATTAAGTTCACATACAAACCATACATAATAATTTGCATCAAAGAACATGAGATACCACTTGATTCCAATAATATAATTTACAACATGATTACAACACTCATTCCCCGAATGAGATAAATCCAATAAGTATGATTACATAATATAAATTCCACCTCAATGAAAAATGAGGGGTAATAAAATACAAAATCAACTGAAAGAATTAAGCATGGAAAGAAACTAGATCCCACGAGCTCTCCAACTAGAAATCTCACCCACACAAACAAGAAGACAACCCAATGGAGAAGGTGCACGTTCCACCTAACTGTGTGATACTCGAAGGATCACCCCTCGTGCTAGGAGATAGTAACAAGGAATCCTACACAATACCATCTACCACTAGACACAAGCTAAACAATAACTGAACTGAAACATATACAACCACAAAAATCATTTGACACAAAGGTTACAATGCTTCCAGAGAACAATGATCTTTTACACAGTACAACAATACTGACTTCTGGTTGACATAGAGAGAGTGTCACACAACATTTGCTATGAGTTACCTTGGCTCAACTATCTTAGGCAACCGGACCCCCACCTTGGGTTACCCTAGCTCAACTCTACCAGCCGCCGGACCCTCATACCAACTGCGCTTCTCGTCTCATCTTAAACCTTAAAAGCAAATGAGTTATGAGAGAGGCATTACTTATCTTAATTAGTTTGAGAGTTTTTTTTTCATTAATTCTTTTTAAGTTATCACTTACTTAAACCCTAAGTGAGTTACCTTGGTGCCCCTCTATGTGTCAGACCCCTACATAGAGCCACTTTCCTATCAACAACACATACGGTACAAAAACCACAATCCAATGGGTAAATTAGATAAGACGAACTCTCCAATTCCAAGGAGGCAACAAACAAAGGAAACTCACTCCAAACATTGGAGGACAACAAAATACAAACCCCACTCCTTCCAAAGGAGGCACAAACCACATAACCCTCTCCTAATCCCAAGGAGGCACAAACCATCCCCGTTCGTGAAAACCGAGTGAAACAACATGATACAACTACACACATTCTCAAGGCAATTTGCAGATCGAATCCCCACAAAGAACATCCCAACCTAGAATAACTCTTCTGGAAGACTTACATAGATAGATAACCCCATTTTCCCAACATCGAAAAAAAGACAAAAACATCATTTAAAAAGCATTTTAGGCAACTCAATCAACTACTGTTAGGATTTCCTAAATCCAAGTCAAACAATGACATAATACATGAAACCAATTAAATAATTAGCATTATTCATTCACACTCAAAGTAAATCAACTCACATTGGCAATATTAAGGAATTTAAAATCTATATTTGGATTTCTTAAATCCACTTCCTTCATTAACATTCAGTAATTTATTGCCTTAATTAAAATAATCTAATAACGTCTCTCTTAGACTAAAGATGAAATTTAAACCATATATTTAATTCCCTAATAGCCTTTAAATAATAATAAAACAAACATTTACTTCTTCGATTTAAACATATCGTTTAAAAATAACTAATTTTCCTTTGGAGAATAAATCATTTTAATATGTATGTTTTACATTTATAAACCCCACTATATATATTTTATTATTAATATATATTAATATTTTAATATAATAAAATATAATATAAAATATTATTTATAAATATTTTAATATTATAAAATATAATATAAAATATTATTTATAAATACTTTAATATTATAAATTATAATATATAAAATATTATATATATATACAAATAATAAAAAAAGCGAAATAGAAAAAGACACCCACGTTTTTCGGGTTGCGCGCCATGTTGCAGGGTTGGGGCAGCTGTGTTCACACATAGCCGAACCCCCAACAGAGCTGACTGTGTGTAAACACAATCAAAACCCCAACAGGGGCAGCGGCTGTGTTTACACACAGCCGTCCCTTGCGGCGACGACTGGGTGGGGTATGTGCTCGGCGCGACTCCCCCACCGTGCCTCCCATGGGCGACGCAGTGGGGTGAGCCCCCAACGACCCCCACACAACGAATTTCAATTTTTTTTGTTTTAATTTTATTTATTTTTAATTGTATTTAAAACAAAACTTTCACTAGAAATCCCTTCGGATTTTAAATCCGCCCTTTTTGATAGGGGATAAAATTGCAAATAATTTCTAAAATGAACATTTACATCCAAACCCAATTTTTTTGATAAACAATTGAAAACATGGGTTTAGGAATTTGATACAAGATTTAACATGGTTTTTTTTTATCATAATTCTTTTGAGTTTTCCAAACCATGATTTTGCAAACAACATATCAAGCCATGAAATTTTCAAAATCAAGATTAATTTAAATAACTTGAACCTGATTCCAAAAGCTTGAGAGGATGCCCAAATGGTGCACTGATTCTTCCACAGATTCCAGCTCCTTCCAATCAATCCAACAAAGCTTCTCCAAAATTTCAAGAACAAAAAGCCAAATCCTTGCTCCTCCTTTCTTCCACCATTTCAAAATTGGGAAAAAAAACCATATGAAATAGCAATTTTTTCCAATGGTCAAACCCCTAAAATATCCCCACCCACTAAATTTATTGAACATTTGGAGGATATTTCCAATTTTAAAATTTAAAACAATTTTTCTTTCTAAATGATATTTCATGCATTTTTCAAATTTCCATTCAAAACAAAAGTATTTCAAAGTTGCAAAGAATTTATTTTATCTATAATTTTCAAAACGTGAAATTTAAAACACATTTTCATTTTTATTTTAATTTAACTTTAAATATCCAATATGATTTCCATTTTCATTTTAAATTTGAATCTTAATATCCCATAATGCCAAAACAACTAACTTGAATCATTTTATCCCCATTAATCTAATTTTATTAATTAAATCTAATTAATCAATAAAATAAATAACAATTCAACATTGCAACTAGATACATTTAAACATCATTTTAACTACACCCGCCACTTAATAACCTTTAAAATATGAAATGAAATAATTAGAAATTAAATAAATACACAAGGTGAAATGGTCCAATTTAGAACCACTAACCCGACAACAACCCAATGACACACTATGACTAGGGTGACGACTTGGCATGGATAACCTAGCTACTATCTCCCAATCAATTTTTGTTGGTCAATGGACATGCTCAAACCGTGAACGGTGGAGTCGATGTCATGTACTTGTCAACCTACTAACAAAGAGTACATCGAACATATATATATATATATATATATATATATATATATATATAACACCATGAAGGGGGAAATCTCAGAATCATAGGGCACTCGCAAGCGAGTGATACAATCTCATCCCCTTCACCAATACACTCATCATAGACTGACAGTTCCATCATAAACAAATATCTCATGCAATAACATGTTACAATAACTAATCATCCTTATACCAATTTAAAACATGTCAAATAAAACATCAATTAAGATACTTCACATCACACCAATAAACCATCGCTCTAAAATTATCTATCAAATTGCACACACATAATACAACATCTCAATAACCAAAAAGCACATCAAATCAACCAAAGACACGGTCCAACTAGAACGCAAAACGGAGGGGTATTACATTCCATGCCAATTCCATCATCAATTAAGATGCACTTATATCCTTATTCACCAACCTAGAAAAATTCTCTCTAGGCATGTGTATATTCCTCACTACCAAGACTTGAGTCATATGTTACTTTGTACTCCTCTAATGGGTTGAGATGTCCATCTCATCAAATTGAAGTATTCAACATGTGTTATTTTTAAAACTGATGTAGACACTCATAATAGGGTTGGTAATAAAATGGGTTTACATTAGTGAGGATTCTATGAATAGGTAGTGGTATATTGTTAGTTTTTGTTGGCCTTCTTCTATTTGGCACCCAATGTCGTTAATTTCTTCTAGAACTTTTCCTATGAAAGATATATGTTTTTAGACCATTAACTTTGGTTTACTTCATTGATTTACTACAACAAGCCATTACATGGATAAATTGTTGTCAGTTGTATGGCTTGTTGACAGGATAATCAAGAGGAAGGGCATGTATCATCGATAGCAACCAAAAAACCATCTAATTCAAGCCATGAAGACCCCAATCTAACAATGTAGTACAAGATAACAATAGAAATCAAATAATAAATCAGATATACCTTAATTTTTATGTCAAAGGTTAATTCTCCTCCATTGCTCTTCTCAATTTTTCTTGTTTACTCTTATATATCAAGTGTGCATAACTTGTAATAAGCTCAATGTAGATGAATGATAGAAAAATCTCAAAGAATGTGGTTAACCTTTGAAATGAGAAAGAAGGTTGATTTTATAGAGGATTTGATAAAAAAGTGGAGATCAAGATTGAAAGGAAAAATAAATGGATGAGATTATGAGAAAGATTGTGAAAGTTACCATTTTAATTGAAGAAAAAATAATATTGAATTATCTAATTGAAATGGTGGATAATGGTGCACATGAAGATTCTAATTTCATGCTTTGTTAACTGAAGTTTTTTTCTAAAATGAAGGAATGCTGAAGAATTAGAAAAGATTTGGATTCTGAAATAGAGAAAAGTTGAGTGAAGAGAAAAATATGAGAAGATTGAAGAAATAAGGTAAGTTTAATAAATAAATAAAATTTATTTATTTGAGCCCACATGATTAATTAAATAAAAATATTTATTTAATTATGGAAGAATTTAGATATTTTCAAAATGGAGAAAAGTCCACTTGTGAGAGAAAAACAAGAGTTAATTGGATAAAAAAGTGGAAGATGAAAGGTAAGTGGAATTAAAATATTTATTTTCATAGGTGGACACAATTAAATAAATAAACAAATAATATTTATTTAACTATAGAAGAATTTAGAAATTAGATAATTAAATAAACAACAATATAAGATTAGAGATTAAAATGATTATTTAATCGAAAGTAGTTAACTACTTAAAAATTAAAATTGTTTAATTAATCTTAGAGAAAAGTTAAAATAATTAAAATTATTTAATTATATGAATAAGAAGAAATACACACTTAGAAGAACGAGATTATTCTAATTAAATAACAAGATTATTTAATTAAGATAATTTTTAGTGTCTACATGACTCACCAATGTCCACTACCATTGATTTAAGAATTAATTGCCATGGATTGTAGATTGAGTCTAAAACTTAGTACACCTTTCTAATGTGCTTAAAAGGTTTTTATAGGTGACATGACATATTTATATTGGCCATAGATCAATGATAAACTATGCCTCCATTTTATATCTTCTACCTATGCGAGAAGTATTAATTTTAAAGGGATTATTATTAACCATGCGACACTTTTTCTCAATCTCATGACGTCACATATCTATTTCTTTAGGTCAAAATACCACTATGAAAAATTAATGACACCTATCTCTATAGTGAAAGGAATGCCATATAGCCTTAGGTGGCAATTTTGGTAGACTCAATATGGTAATGATTATGAGCTTAATTAAGAGGATGCATGGGATAAATCTTGACGATTTCTTAATATTAGAGGTAGGTTGTTCAAGGTTGATGATCATTGTGGGCACTTAATGGTTAAAGTAAAGTGTTAGAGGATTATTAGAGGATTGGTAAATGGGATTCATGGTGTGTTTTTATTATTTATGGTGAAATGGTTAAGTATAATTTTTTTTTTTTTTTTTGGGAATTCTATTGATGTTTTATGATTATTAATCTAAGATAAAGACTATTTAATCTATTGTTTGATATTCTAGTTCAAACTACTTCTCTAACATGTTGAATTAAGTTGGTTGAGGGTGAACTATATAAATAATCTTTTAGAATAGAGTCAACCAAATAGATATTTTTTTGTAATGCCAAAAATATTTTATTGAGAAGCTAAAGGTATTAATTGATGAATTGGGATGAGAGTATGGAATTCTATGGAAGAAAATCTAATTTGAAGGCCATAGTTTTAAGTGCAAAAAATGTAGTCAAAGGAGTTAAATAAGGATCAAATTGTGTCTAGGTATTGTATTTAAAAAATTCAAAATGGATAATCACTCATTTGGTTATGGAATACATTTCATCCTTACATTGATTCTTGAAATTGATGAAATTAGGTTGCACCAAACACCACACATGCATATTTATAGAGGATACATGCCCCTAATTCAAGTTTGATCCATGATAACATTGTACTATGCATAAAGAATGAAATTTATTTTAGAAATAATTATTTACAAATAAATTTAATGAGGAAAAAAAGTGTTAGTTGCATAGTTGATTCTAAAGAATAATGGCAGAGTATATATAAAAAAATTGTTAAGGGAAAATATCTTTTCCAAGTTCTATATTTTCTTATTATTTAGGCTTAACACAAATCTATATAATTTGTCTCTACTTAGTGTATTCACTAGTATCAAATGTAAATTTTATTTTATTGTATTTGTGTCATTTATTACTTTGTAAAATGTAGAGAGTGTGTTGTTTAGAAAAATACTCTTCATGATCTAGACCTATCTATAATTAGTTAAAAAATTTAAGTGATAATGTAAACCTTTGGGGTTACATTTGATGATTTTTTTAATTCTTGATGAGTTAACTATTACAATAATTTAAAAATCTTTTCAATGTTTAAAAAAAATCTTTTTCAAAACAGCACATGGCATTTCTTGATTAGTTACGAATTATTAAAGAATATATGGTTGTGTGAAGATTCTTGAGCCTTTGTACTAAATGTAAATGAAATTGTACCTAGAGAGATGGTATTTCATATATATTATTAGTTCTCTATTTTAAGGTTACAAAAAATGTTAACACATTTGTCAAGTTCCAACTTGGTCACCCAATGGACTAAAGCATTGGTACTCCTTTGGTAAAATGACCATATTATTTATAAAATATCTCCATCTTGTTCCTTGTTACATTAGTGTAAATTAGATCTTAAAAGTCTATATATCTCATTAACACTTACATTATTTGATATCTTGAGAACTTAAACCTATCTTTCATCTTTAGATAATCATGTATGTTGGGTTTTCATGTTGAACATAAAATAAGAAAAGCATAAGTGGATTAAAATTTGGGGATATAATTTATTTTATATCTTTAGTTGCATGCACAACTCGATAATATTATATAAATAGATTTATAAATTTGCAAGATTAATAATCTCATGTAAGGGATATTTAGTAAAAAATGCTTGGGATATCCTTATGCAAAGGGTGTGGCTAGGTTGTGAGATCTCATTGTTCTTTTCCTCTTCAATTTTCTATCAATATTTCCAAGAATGTCGTCCTTAGCCATGTAGAGGAAAACATATAGAAAAGTGACTGACTCTTGTCAATTAACCCACAACTAATCACAAATTGATCATGAGTTTTATTCTATTAGTCTAAATTGACCTATATTTTTTATGTTTAGATTATGTGTATTCTCTATATTTGTGAGATACAAATTCAAGCACCAGGATAATTGTGTCATTTTTTAGGAATGAATTTTGTTTCTCTATAGATACCACATTCTATGTGATAGACTTTATCAAAGTGAAAATCCAATTTATTTAGCCTTAAAGGTTTTATGCTCTTCGTTAGGTGGTGCCTCTACTATTATGACTTTTGATTTATTCTATCGGTACATGGATTTCCCAATGTGTGCAATGATTAAATTTTTGGAGTAAGTTTCTTTTAAGCACTTTGAAGACATAAACATCTTCAGTTACACTTTATTCTTTGATCTATTATTTTATGGATAACTATGCTTCTCTATTTGCATACTTGAACCTTATGGGTGAAAGGATATATGGTTTACTTATGTAGATAGATATTATTTGAAATTTTAAGCTATTGAGTATTACCTTTTTTTTTTTTTTGTGGTATTAAGTTACAAAGTGATTTTTTCATTCATTTATGTCCCTTATCTTTGACTATGTCTATTGGTAGATTGTCACTTTAATTAGCCATATAGATTATGATTCTCCTTTCAACAACTAACAAATTATATCATCAATTTAATTGAAATATAACCATATATACTATTTGAAAATAAATAAATAAATAAATAAATAAATATATATATATATATATATATATACTTATACATACATACATACATACATATGTATACATATGCATATAATTTTCTAAAAGTCAATCTAATAGATATTTTTAGTTTGTGCTCTATTTAATAGACTAAATTCCTTAGAAAAGAAAATAGTTATGTCTCTTTAAAAGGCTGAGTGAGAACCCTTAGTTTAATTTAAATTTTTTATGCCATCAATGATTTATTTTTCTCTTAATTATGTTGAAGGTATTCCCTATATGAACCCAATTGGTTGAATTTTATTATCAACAATTCAAAATTTGTTAGAATGGTGCAAGACAATTAAGAAAAATCTAGCCATAGAAAAAATTAGCTAATATCAATATTTATTTTAGAAATAAAATCTAAATTATATTAGTTTCTAATCAATCAAAGAGATAATATCACTACTTTAAAAATTTAATTCTTTTTAGAAATCAAATCTCTACATATTCTCCCTTCTTTTAATTATGCCAAGAGGCGTAACACTACGTTGGAAGCACGCCCTATAGCACCCAAGCACAATCCATGAAAAGAAAAGCAAATGCCAGTTGTATACTTCAAATAGTTCAAATTAGAAAATATTGTAAACAACTGTAAATTTCAAATAGTTTGAATTAGAAATATTTTATTTAATTTTAAATCAAATTTTCATATTCATTAAAGGCAAGTTCAAATTAGAAAATATTTTAAATAACTATAAATTTCAAATAGTTTGATTTATAAATTTTTATTTAATTTTAAATCAAATTTCCATATTCATTAAAGTCAAGTTCAAATTAGAAAATATTTGAAACAACTGTAAATTTCAAAAAGTTTGAATTAGAAACATTTTATTTAACTTTAGATCAAATTTCCATATTCATTAAAGGTAGTGCAAGATCACTGATCAATGAGTTGACATCAATTCAAATTAGAAATGTTTTATTTAAATTTGAAGTAAGTTTATGTATTCGTTAAATGCAGTGTCAGATCACTAAGTTGAAAGTAATAGTATAGAAAGTTGCCTCTCAAAATTGCACCTCTTAAAGGAAACTTTCTATAAAAATCACTATAAAAAATAAAAACTAAAACTTTATATGGAGAGAATAAAGAAAGAAGATACAATGCTGTTATAAACTCATCAATTCTTATTTATACCCACATCTTCCCACCTTCAAATATTCCCCTCTCCCCCCTATTCAAGGAAATTGTGCTCCACTTTTCAGTAAGAATGAGGGCTCAAACTTTGGTTGTATGCATCTTTCTTTTCTTCTTGCTTTCGACCACTCAAGGAGAAGTTCATGGAGATAGTATGAAAGGTAATTATTTCAATATATTCCTTGATATTCAGAGTCCATATTCAAACAAAAGATTATGAAAGGTAATTATTTCAATGTATTCCGCGATATTCTGAGTCCATATTTGAACAAAAGGTTAAGCTTTGTAATAATTTAATGGAGAGGTCTATTTAAAATTAGTTATTAATTTTTCTTTTATTTGTTTAATTGAATGTAATTGTAGGTGAATCTGAAGCATAAACACAAGACCGTTGATTACTTGCAAATATTGACTATTGTTATGACTCTTACTACGGTGGTCCTGGTTCTCTATGTTCCAGAGACAATAAGTCGTCACATTTACCATAGACGTGGTGGCATAAAAGTGTTTGTTCGTAAATAGTTATGTAGGTTGTAGTCAATATATGGGTTGTAAAATGTATAGTCAATATATGGGTTGTAAAATGTATTTTGATTACTTATAATGTTCACTATTTTATGTAGCTCTTTAAATTATAGTCCAAGCATCTATGTACAAAGACAAAAAGCTCACACAAATAGTAGCCACTTTAGAACCTTGGTTGAAATAAAACATCTATGTGGTACTGAGAGATTATCCGGATGTATTTTCCTGGTTCTACAGTTTGGATGCTCTACCTCCTCTGCTTGTAGAGCCTCTACTGACTGCTAGGCAACTAAAATGGTAGTAAAGGGAAATAGTTTTGTTTCTGCATTTTCATATGAATACCTTCACCAATAGAGAATGAGGAACATAATACTATAGTTTTGATGTCTTAGTTTTGAAATAATATAATTATGTCGAGAGGCATAACACTACAATGGCAGCATGTCCTATAACACCCCAACACAATTGGTGAAAGAAAAACACATGCCAACTATATACTTCTGTATACACCTAAAATTGGTCTAGAGAATTAATTAATTAAATACAAGGTATTTAATTAATAAACCTCTTATTTTGTCTACTTATAAATAAATTCTAAATTTATTTATATAGTTCATTTTCTAATTCTTCTATCTTAAATCATATTCTTCTAATCTTAATTAAATAAACAAATTTAAATAGTTTGTTTCATTTAATTATCTTTCCTCTTACTAAATTTGAATAATTCTAAAATTTGAATTTAGTCACATGTCTACAAAATTTTCCTCCTTCCACCTCATCATGTGTCTCAACAAATTGAATATGTCAAATATTTAATTTAGCATTATCCTCAACAAAATTTTAAACAACTTTGGGACACTTGGTTCTCTTCTTCCATTTATTCTTCCTAACACTTGGAAAATTTTTTTACTAAAGGGAACACTCTCCTTGATTCTCTCCAACCTCTTCATCCTCTACCCTCAATCTCTCTAGCTAAAATCTTGACTGTTGGTTGCTGCCACATTAGAATATGCCTTGAAAAATCTATAAATGCAGCCTCATTCTACAACAAAAGGATCCCAATCTTGAGCAATCTTAATTTGCAAAATTTTCATTAGAGCATTTGTGAGCATTTAGCAATTAGCATTTTAGAAGCATATTAGTTTATAATCATGGCTTTTCCATTAGCCACATTTTAGTTATCATAGTAGTTTTCATACAGTATTTGTATCACAAAATTTAGCATCAAATCCTTATCACAACATCATTATCATAGCATCACTATCATATAGTTCAATCAATCATGTAGGAATACATTTCTTACATTTTCCAGCATCTTGTTCTTTAGGTTGTCATTCTAAAGGTCATAGTGCACAAACAATCTGAGAGTCATTATGATTTAATGAATCCTTGGAGATAGAGAACAATGGGATGAATTTAGAGAATTTGTTTGTTTCAATTCAATTATATTTTTTATTTGAATTCTCTAATATAATGTTTCATTGATTGTGCGGTTTTATTACTCATTCACATATTTTACTCACACATAAATTGGTGCCCACCATGGGGCCTAGCCCTATTTTTATTAACATTTTCTGGAAAGTTTGTTTATAGATTTGGACGTGAACTTCTATGTATCTCACTTGTGGTTTCTTTTAGTGCATACGAAACATCTTTCAGTGAATCTAGGCCCTATTTCAACGCATCTAACTCACCTTTCAATGCAACTAGCTTGTCTTTTAGCACATTTAGGGGTTCTTTTAGCACATTTAGGGGTTAATCTAGTGCATTTGGTAGTTCTTTTGGCACATTCAGTAGTTATTTTAGTGCATTGGTGTAATCTTTTAGTGCATATGGTCTCTATTTTAGCACATCTAGTTTTATTTGTAGAAATTCAAAATTCTGAGAATTGACCTATATTCTTTGTGTTGCAGGTACTCAAATACAATATCAAAGACAACTATTTGAAACTACTAATGGTATTTGTAGGGTTTGGAGTCATTTTTGCTTTCTTTTGATTAAATTAGGCATCTAGTTTAATTAAGAGGTTAATGAACACCTTGTCTACTATGCTTGTAAAGTGATAGTCCTATGCTCTCCCCTTCACTGGGTGACTAGAATGCCAAACTCACTCTTTCATGTTTTGATAGCACCTTTAGAAGGCCTGTCATAGTGGAAAAAATTACTCACCCTACGGGAATGACCTAAGTGGGAACAACTAAAGCCAAGTTTTCTAACCCACTATAATCAAAAGTGAATCTGAGGAAACTCACATTGAATGCTAGTGTGCAAGATAACCATCCCCAAAGCCTTTGTTCTAAAGGTTGGGAGGTCTCTCAAGGGAGTATCATTTTCCACATTGAATGAAAACCCTTACTAAGAATCTTAAGTGTAGAAGCCAATTGAGTTAGTCTTCAAACATTTTTAATATTCATAGTGCAAGGGGATGGAAGAATCTGCCCCCAAGATACTCACCATATAACTATTAGGGATTACTGGCCAAAAGTGGAGGATATGACTTTGGTTATGACCCAAGAAAGGAAAAAACACGGGCTCCCTCTAGGGGGTGACACGACTGTGCGAGCGAGCATAGTTCTAAGATGTGGGTTGTGATATTATAAATGACCCTTGACATTAGAAAAGTGACTGATCTATTTTCTCTTGTTCTATACCTATGGAAATCAAAGGAATAAGACCAAATTCTTGAACATAAACTTAATGTTTAGTTCATAGGCTGAAACAACTATTCTACAACTTGTTGCTGTGTTTGAAATCATTTTTCAAGAAATCATCCATTTAAGAACACTTAATTCACATAATTCACAAATAGGAAAAAGCAAACAAAAATAATTGTTCAGAAGATTATCCCCTGAAAACATTCAAATTCATTGATTCAAAGCAAAATAACCAGACAAAATTTCAAAAAAATGAAACACTTCCAGTTTAGCGCATGTATTCCCTGTTTCAATGAATTGAGCTCATATTTTGGCACATTTGAGTCATTTTCCAACACATTTGACCAATTTTCTAGCGCACCTAGGTCCTTTTTTGGCACATTTGTTCCATCTTCCAGCACATAAATGCAAATATGTTTAGCACATTTACCTAATAATCTAACAAAGTACCAAGTTGAATCATATTTAGGGGTAGTCTAGCGCATCATTGGCTTGTTTTAGCACATTTGATCCATTGTCTAGCACATCTGAGTCATTTTCCAGCACTTTTGACCCATCTTCTAGCATATAGTCCATTTACTAGCACATTTGCATCATCTTTTAGTGCATCAGGTTTCTGTTCTAGCGCATCTAGGGAACAGTTTAGCGCATTTAGGCCATCTTCTAGTGCATCCATTCTATCTTTTAGCACATATGTACCCTATTTTAGCACATCTATTTAAATCATAAAAAAATAACTATTTTCACCATTTGTCCAACAATTGAAAGCACATTTGGGGATTCTTTTCAGAACAAAACCATTCCTCAATCACAATAGTGTTTTAAACTTGAAGAAATTGGAATTTGCAAGTGAAATTCCATTAACTAAACTAAGATCTAACACCTCAAAGTTCCTAATCATCAATCACATTTCTGATTGTTAAGCTAATTTTTTCACCATTAGGACCTGTCATCCTTCATCACGAAACAACCTTGTACAATTAGAGTTAACATAGTCTTATCAATAGGATTTTTTATCCTATTTGACCTAGTTAATATCATTGGCACTCTCCAACAAAGATCAAAGTCTAGTCAAAACTTTCACACTTGTATGCCTGTTTTAACAAGGTCTCAAAAACAAAAAATCAAGGAAAAAGAAATTGAAACTCAAAACACCATGGCTGAAGGAGAAGAAAATCCATTCCATAGATTCCACCAACTTGAAAATGATGAAATCGCTGAGGAGGACATTCAAACAGCTCAACAAGACCCCAGATTCCACAAGTTCATGGAAAATATTTTTGAAAAAGACTAAGAGGAATACTTTTTGATGCTAGAAAACCAAGATTTGAAACTTCCTAATGAATTTGATGTTACTCAATTGAAAGCACCTCCTAAAAGAACAAAAACTGATCCACCAAACACAAATCCAATGGCTACCTTAACTAGTCAAATGAAAAATTTGCAACAACAACTTCTTGACATGCAAAGAGCAACTGCAAAAGGATATTTTCTGCAAGACATTTTCCCATATCCTTTTGACCAAACTGTCAACATGATTCATTTTCCCAAGCATTGTGAATTTCCAAAGTATGATAAATACAATGGTAAAACTGATCTATAGATCATGTAAGGGAATTTTGAACCATGAGCTTGAAATTTGCACACGAAGAGACTTATTTGATGAGATTGTTTCCATGAAGTTTGGGTGGAAAATGTATGGCATGGTTCTCCAAACTTCCACTAGGTATTAGGTCCTTTGAAGAGCTAGTCAATAAGTTTATCACTCAATATTCCTATAACATCCAACACGAGATAACCATGAAAGATCTTTGCAATACAAAACAGAAAAAAGTTGAATCATTCCTCATATTTTTACAAGGATGGGGAAGATTATTGGTAAGATATGCTCATCCCATACTTGAAAAAGAAAAGATAGAAATATTCATTGATAATCTAAATGATAAGATGAGCTATAGAATTGAATTGCAATGTCCACCCCACCTTTGAGAAAATGATTGAAAATGGACTCAAAATCAAAGAATCCTTGGTTAAGAGAGGAGTCTAGAAAATCTATAATGAAGGAAACAACTCAACAAACTCTTCCAATCATTATAACAACAATGATAAACCAAAATTTTGGAAAAGAAACAAAAATGTTGGTAACAATGATGCTATAGCTGATACACAAAATGTAAAACCTATCTTTAATCTATCAGGAATTACTCCCAAGACCAATCAAAACAATAATCAAAATAGTACTGAATCTAAACCACCACCATATGAAACATCATCAAATCAAAGAAGATTTACACCTTTAGGATAGTCACTCAAATCAACATTAAAGTAGCTTCTTGCAACCAAGCTTATAACATTACTAGAAGCACGAGATTGGGAACCAAGAGTTAAACCTTCATGGTGGAATGATGCAAATTATTGTGACTTTCACAAAAAAAAGGGCCATAAAAAAAATGATTGCATGCAACTGAAACATTTGGTGCAATATTTAATAGATAGAAAGGAAATATCAATAGAAGGACCCCAAACAAATTTTGATCATGGAGCATTCAAAAATCCTTTACCTAACTACAAAAAGGGGGAGTCCTCTTCATCAAACACCAAAGGGAAAAATGTGAACTATGTTTATGATTATACCATTCTCCATATTGAGGAAGTTGATGATCAAACTAATGACATTGAAATCAATGACCAACAAGACCTTATTGCAACTGAGAATCAAATTAGTGACACCACAATTGAGCATGAACAAGACATTGTTACAACTGGTAATCAAGACAATGACATTGTTACAACTGAAAATCAATTCAATGACATCAACATCAAATCAAACCAAATCAATGACATCATACAAGACATGGCTGCAAATGATAATCAAATTAATGTCATTAAAATCAAAGATAAACAAGACAACATTCCAATAAACATGATCACAAGAGCTCAATAAAAGTATGTTTTCAAGGGAAGTACTTCTAAAACACACACTTCCCCGTCAAATCAATACAACATTGCTGATCAATTGTAGAAAATCCCAACTCAAATATCCATATTAGAACTTCTCCAAATTTCACTAGCTCACAAAGAAATTCCAGAACAAGCTCCAATGGCCACCAGAGTACCAAATAATCTGGAAGTTTGTCAATTCCAAGCTATGGTGGGACACTTGACCACACCTCATTGCCTATCATTTTCTGAAAATGATGATGCATCACTCACCCATCCACACAACACAACCCTTCATATTGAGGTTATCATTCATAAACATTGGGTCAAACGTGTTCTAATAGATGGAGGAGCTGGTCTAAATAGTTGTACTTTAAAGCTTGTCCATGCACTAGGATTTTCAAAAAATGCCATTGATGCTAGAAGAAAAATCACTATCAAAGCCTATGATGATGAAGAAAGATCCTCACAAGGACTGATTGTCTTGCTAATTCAAGTGGGACCAATCTAAAAAGATATAGTTTTCCAAGTTTTGGACAAATATCTAACATACAACATACTCTTGGGTTGACCTTGGATCTATGAGATGCAAGCAGTGCCATCAATGTATCATCAATGTTTCAAATTACCTTTCAATGGACAAGAGATTTACCATTTTAGCTAATTCCAACAATCCTCAATATTGCAACACACTCAAAACAGTCCAAGATACTTTTGTACCACAAAATAGGAAAGCCATCACTCCTAGTTCATCAAAAAATGAAGGCCAAATCAAATCTTTGTCAAATCAAACAAAGAAAAAGGTTCAGTGAAAGGATAAAGGAATTGGCAATTCCATGTCCTCAAGCAATAAAAGTCAACTAAATTCTTTGTCAAAATTATTTGGGAAAAAAGTTCAGCTGAAAGACAAAGGCATGGGGGAATATTATTTTGAGCAATCATTATGTCTTTCATAGCTACCGCCTTATCATAAATCATATGGACAACCATCAACATCAAGAAAATAATCCTCACAACCAATCACGCTCTTTGATGGTAAGTTTGTAAAAGCAGGCACTCTAGTGGATTAATGTGAAGACAAGGAAATTTTAAATTGGTTGTACAAAGATGAGGAAGTATCACAAGCATCAACTTCCAATGTTTTAACAGAGCCATATGGTAAAGGGTTTACAATCCTAGAGAAGATGGGATATGAGGGAAAAGGTCCTATTGGAAAAAGAAAAGAAGGTATCATGGAATCCATAAAACCTATCATAACTAATACCAAGGACAAGACAAGGCTAGGATATAGAGAAGAGTCAAAAGAAGAAACCAAGCAACAAATTTGTGAATGGATCCTCCAATTGTGAGATAGTTTTGAAATGGATTCCAATGGATATGAATGGGACTCACTCTCTGAAGAATCTTGTCAAGACAAAGAAACTGATGTGATACAAAGGTATGCACCAACACATACGAAGGGACAAATCTCAGGGTCTAGACCACTTGAAATTGGATCACAACATATCAATGACTCTAGTGAAGACAATCAGACTTCGAGCCGGGTAGATCCTTCAGAGGAGAGTAACATCATAGACCTTGACATTGTTGGAAAAACAAGGACAGACAACTGAGAGGGGGGTGAATCAGTTGTCACAGAAATTTAAAATTTTCTAACTAAACCTAAGTTTAATCTCAGATCTAATGAATAAACAATTAACCACAAGCAATTAACACATCAAAGAGACAAAAAACACCGAGATTTTTACGTGGAGACCCTGTTATGGGAAAAACCACGGTGGATGTTAGTCCACAAGATTATACTTTGCTAAAAGTATAATGAGAAATAATAAGGGGAATCAACATACATTTAGGCACGCTTCCTAGAGCTCATTGCTCAATTAAAAAAGGGGCTCATTTCCCAATAGAGTTGGATTAAAAATCTATAGGGTATGAACTAAGAAAATAGCTTATGCACAAGATTGATTAGAGTTCCAATTAAGCTCAACACTTCTTCATACTTCACACAATCTTCTTCACACTCTACTCTACTATCAAATGATATTCGCACATACACACATAGGATCACACGAAGCATCCTCTTCATCATTGAACTAATCACCCTTATATATCTACTACATGAGATTCCATTATTACTTCGTTGGCCAAGAAAATAAAATATATTTGCAATGTCGGCCCAGATTTACAAATAAACTTTTAATGTGAATCCACCAAGGTCAGACACAACATAGTGGAGACCCCAATTAACATCTCCAATGTGAAAAGACTTTAATTAATTTTACCTCAAAGATCCACAACATGCTACCACCAACATGTCGGCCATAAACATGAAAAACTAAACATGGGAAAGAAAATATCTTCATTCATGAGCTCACCGATTAATGTGGATGTACCACAAAGATAGAGAATGATCTAGAGACATATGAAAGAAGCAAGAAACAATAGAGTAAAATCCACAACAACTGAGATAACCAGGATCACACAATCTTCATTCAGGAACATTGATAGAGACCAACAAAACACTGTTAGACCACAACATACTCAAAACTTCATGCATACCTTTGAAACTTCTGGTATATGATCTAGATAAAATCAACAATAAACCCTTTAATCCACATCAGTTAATCTTCAATGTATAGAACACAACACCATCATGACCTACACAGTTCCACTGGGAACACAAAACACTTTCTCTTACAATTTTCTCAATATCCTCGACATATACAACAATTGATACACCAAATGATAATAGTGTTGATATCAATGACAACCACATATCAGAAACACATCCACAACATCGGACAATCTCCCCCTTTGGAATTGATGGAAACACATGATGTGAAAAATATGATCAACCCAATTGACTTGTTCTGCACTTCTCCTCTCAACTGAACTTCTCTCCACAATTTTTTTTCAAAATGTACTTCTCCCCCTTTGACATCAATGGAAAAGGTAACAATGACCTTTCCATGCGCACACTCTGAACCACATATCTGCACATCTAACTACTCCCCCTGAGTAGTAGCCACTAAAACATCAATCTAGATCAAAATATAGCAATGAAGCTCATGGATTGATGCAAGAAAATGCATCATTTAGTTTTTATTAGGAGGGGTAATTAACCCTAGCATTCCTCTGAGATACTCAAAAGTATCCTTCAATAAAGGGTTAGTAAATATATCTGCAATCTATTCTTTGGTAGGCACATACTCCAATCTAACTTCTTTCTCATTCACTTTCTCCCTCAAGAAATGAAACTTGATTGATATATGTTTAGTCTTAGAGTGTAGTACTGAATTCCTTGAGATATTTACTACACTTGAATTGTCACAGTATATGGCAATAGGCTCTTCATATATCACCTTGATATCTCTCAGTATCTATTTCATCCATATCACTTGAGTACAATTATTGGCATCAACAATGTATTCTGCTTCAGCAGTAGATAGAGAAATTGAGTTTTGCTTTTTACTCAACCAAGATACTAGCTTCTTCCCTAGGAAGAAAGCACCACCACTAGTACTTTTCTTGTCATCTACATCACTGGTCCAATCCACATCAGTTTATGCACACAAACTAAGATCATCATCCTTTGGATACCAAAGTCCAAAGTCAACTGTTCCTTTTAGATATCTGAAAATTATTTTGACAACAATCACATGTGATTCCTTTGGATCAGCCTGAAATCTAGCAACCATACATACAACATTCATAATGTCCGGTCTAGTCTATGTCAAGTAGAGCAATCCATCGATCATTGACCTGTACCTAGTTTTATTTTCCTTTGGAGAATCATCATTCTATGTCAACTTACATTCGGTCACCATGGGAGTACCAACAAGTTTGGAGTCATCCATTCCAAACTTCTTCAGTAGTTCTTTCACATATTTGTATTGAGTTATGAAAATCCCCTGGTCCAACTATGTAATTTGCAATCCCAGAAAGAACTTCATCTCACCAATCATGCTCATCTCAAATTCACTCTTCATCTCATCAACAAAATTCATACATAAATTATCATCTCCTCCAAAAATGACATCGTCAACAAAAACTTCTATAATCAACTCCTTATCATGATCTAACTTGAAGTATAAGTTGCTATCTACAGTACCTTTAGTGAATCCAAGCTTCAATAGATATTTTTCCAATCTAGTGTACCAGCCTCTGGGGGATTTCTTAAGTCCATATAGAGCTTTCTTCAATCTGCAAACCATATCTTCCTTATCTGTTAGCTAGAATCCATCTGGCTATTCAATGTACACTTCTTCTAGTTCTCCATTCAAAAATGCAAACTTCACATCCATTTGATAGACTTTATAATTCTTATGTGCAGCATAAGCAAGAAATAATCTCACATCTTCAATTCTAGCTACAGGGGCAAAGGTTTCTTCAAAATCAATACCTTCCATTTGAGAATAACCTTTACATATCAATCTTGCTTTATTCTAGACCACTTCACCTTCTTCGTTCAACTTGTTTCTAAATACCCACTTGGTACCAATCACATTTTTGTCTTTAGGCCTAGGAACTAGTAGCCATGTGTCATTCTTCTCAATCTGTGTCAACTCTTCCTTCATAGCTTCCAACCAATATTCATCTTGATAGGCTTCAGTGACACTCTTAGGTTCAATCTTGGAAATCAGACAATATTCTTCTGCAATTTTTCTTCTGGTTTGCACTCCTTTACTCTTATCTCATATGATTTGACTTTCAGAATGATTTAGCTTTACATACCTTGGAGTTTTGGGACTTTCTTGGACTTCTGACTCTTTTGATATTTCTTCTACACTTGCACTTGTCTGAGCTTCCTGTTTGACTTGATTTACTCGAACAAATTGAGGTTGCTTCTCTAGAACATATGGAATAATATGAAGTAGATTCGGTGTCTGAGTGTTCTTCCCTTGAATTGTGTTGTCTTCATCTGAATCATAGTTGCATTGTCTGGATGATTTGATAGAGTCCTCATCAATCCTGACATTTTCACTTTCAACCATCTTTCTCAGTCTTTTATTATAGCATCGGTATGCCTTGCTCTTAGTGGAGTAACCTAGGAAGATCCCTTCATCACTTCTTGCATCAAATTTTCCTATATCATCATCTCTCCTAATATAACACTTGCTTCCAAAGATCTTAAAATACTTAATAGTAGGCTTGTGACCCAACCATAACTCATAAGGGGTCTTACCAGAATTTCCATTCACATTTACCCGGTTCAAGGTATACACAGCAGTGCTTACCTCTTCACTCCAGTACATCTGAGACACATTTCCTTCCATCATCATGGTTCTGGAAGCATCCATAATTGTTATATTCTTTCTCTCTACAACTCCATTCTATTGAGGGGTTCAAGGAGCAAATACCTATCTTTTAATTACATGCTCTTCACAATAAGAGTTGAACTCCTTATAAATGAACTCACCACCTCTGTCAGATCTCAGGGACTTGATTTTTAGACCTTTCTCATTTTTTTCCATAGCCTTGAAACATTTGAATTTCTCTAGTGCTTCACATTTTTCTCTCAAAAAGGAAACCCAAATTATTATAGAGTAATCATCAATAACCAACATAAAATACCTTTCTCCATGAATACTTTTGACTCTGGAGGGACCACAAAGGTCAATATGTAGTAGCTCCAAAAAACTATTTGAATGAAACCGTTTGCTCCAAAAAGAGACTCTAGTTTGTTTACCCATCTAAAATTCCTTGCAGATTACATTAGTAGGCTTCACTAATCTAGGTAGATCTCTTATTGCTTGAGTAGAACTTACCTTGATAATGTCTTCAAAGTTTACATGACACAATATCCTATGCCACAACCATCTTTCATCTACTTGAGCAATCAAACAACTTCCACTAGTAGTATTCAAGTGAAAAATGTTACCTTTTGTTTATTTTCCTGTTGCAATCATGTTCCCAGAACATCCACATATCTTTCATCTTCCATATTTGAACTATAGATCATATCCCTTGTGAACCATCTATCCAACACTCAACAAGTTGTGCTTCAGGCCTTCAACATAGAGGACATCATTAGTGTTGTCCTTACCACCAAGGAAAATAGATCCTCTGCCACGAATCACACCAGCATTGTTATCTCCAAATCTTACAACCCCACCGTCATACTTCTCTAGACTCACAAATTCTCTTTTATCACCATTCATATGATGTGAGCATCAACTATCAATCCACCTCATCTTTTTCTTCAACTTGAGTTGCAAGAGGTTTTTCATCTTTAGTAGATTCAGTAGCCATAGGATTATTTTCAATGGTAGCAATTAAAGCCCAATCATCTTCTTTTCGATTATCTTTATCAGACTCATCATCAGTCACTGCTTCTTCAAAAAAGTATCATCTCTTTGGGAATCTAGACTTCTTAGGCTTAGATCTAGGAACTCTTTCATGACATCTTGATGCAAAATGACCTATTTTACTGCATGAAAAACATTTAATAGGTAATACATCTTCATACTTACCTTTTCCTCTCCCTTCTTGCTTTGCAATCAATGCTTCCACTTCTTCTACCTCTCTTTCTTTATCTTCAAACTGTTTTAGTTCTTCATCATACTTGGATACCTTCTTAGAACTCTCTCTCAGACTATATCTTTGTCTGTTACTTCTGGATATAGTAGCCTTGAATGCAGATTCAGTCTTGGGTGTAGATTCACCAAATTCAGTTATCTCAAAAGTAGCAAGCTTCCCGATCAATGTATCTCTTGTCATCTTGTTTATTGATTTGAACTCTTCAATAGCATGAACCTTAATTCTATAGGAAGGAGGCAAGGATCTGAGTACTTTAGCCACAATTTCATCCTCATCCACAGAACCACCAACACATGTAATACCCATCATTATCTCATTTACTTTTTGCATAAAAGAAGTGATATTTTCATCTTCACTCATCTTCAGATTCTCATACTTTCCTTTCAAGCCTTGTAGCTTAGTCATCTTCACTTGTGCATCTCCTTCATACAAAGTTTTTAGTTTCGTCCAAATCTCATGAGCTGTCTACAGACCTACCACATTAGCCATCTCAAAATTTGTCAGGGCACTCACCAATGCTTCAATAGCCTTGATATTACTTTCAGCATCTTTGATCTCATCAACAGTGGAGGAACCATTCTGAGGAATAGTATATGGATCTCTTGTAATATTCTAGAAGGCTTCATCAATACACCTTAAGTGACATTGCATCCTAACCTTCCATAGTGAATAGTTAGTGCCATCAAATCTAGGACTATCCTTCTGGAATATTTCTATCCTAGATCACCTCAAGCTATTAGAATTCTTCAGAGGAACTTGGCTCTGATACTAATTGTTGGAAAAACAAGGACAAACAACTGAGAGGGGGAGTGAATCAGTTGTCACAAAAATTTAAAATTTTCTAACTTAACCTTAATCTCAGATCTGATGAATAAGCAATTAACCACAAGCAATTAACACATCAAAAAGACAAAGAACACCAAGATTTTTATGTGGAAACCCTATTAGGGGAAAAACCATGGTGAATGTTAGTCCACAAGATTATACTCTACTAAAAGTATAATGAGAAATAATAAGGGGAATGCACATGCATTTAGGCACACTGCCTAGAGCTCACTGCTCAATTAAAAAAGGGGCTCACTTCTCAACAAAGTTGGATTAAGAATCCGGAGGGTATGAACTAAGAAAATAGCTTCTGCACAAGCCTAATTATAGTTCCAATTAAGCTCAACATTTCTTCACACTTTGTACAATCTTCTTCACACTCTACTCTGCTATCGAATGATATTGAAACATACACACATAGGAGCACACAAAGCATTCTCTTCATCAATGAACTAATCACCCTTATATATCCTCTACATGAGATTCCATCACTACTTTGTCGGCCAAGAAAATAAAATATATTTGCAATGTCATCCAAATTTACAAATAAAATTTTAATATGAATCCACCAAGGTCGGCCACAACAAAGTGGAGACCCCAATTAACATCTCCAATGCGAAAATACTTTAATTAATTTCACCTCGAAGATCCACAACACGCTACCACCAACATGAAAAACTGAACATGCGCAAGAAAATATCTTGATTCACGAGCTCACTGATTAATGTGGATGTACCACAAAGATAGATAATGATCTAGAGACATCTGAAAGCACCAAGAAATGACAACGAAACATCTGCAACAACTGAGATAACCAGGATCACACAATCTTCATTCAGGAACACTGACAGAAACCAACAAAACATTGTCAGACCACAACATACTCAAAACTTCACACGAACCTCTAAAACTTCTGGTAGATGATCTAGATAAACTCAACAATAAACCCTTTAATCCACATAAGCTAATCTTCAACATACAAAATAGGACACCATCATGACTTCCATAGTTCCACTAGGAACACATAACACTTTCTCTTAGAATTTTCTCAATATCCTCGACATATACAACAATTGATACACCAAATTCTAATAGTGTTGACATCAATGAAAACCAAATATCAACAACAAATCTACAACATCCAACAAACATTGCTATCGAATGCTTTGACAACGTTTCCATCATGACACTTACCCCTTTTGACCTTAACCAATATGATGATTCCTTGCCATTGATACACCCTGAACTTATTGACTAGGACCAAAATAAGCTACTGGACATACCTATCTTTCCAAATGATGATGCCATTATGAACTTCCTTTGCTCTGATAATCCTGAAACATGTTCCACTAGTGAATCTCATAACAAATCTTCAGAAAAGAGGAAAAGTTGCAAAACAATGAATATACAAAATCTATCTAATGGTGAAAACCATTTAATGGAAGTATTAGATCAAGAAAAAGTAAAAATAAAGAGCATATATAATAGTGAAAACCTCTCTAAGGAACCAAAATATGGGATATTTGACACTCTTCTCAAGCATTATCATGAGAGATCTTCAACACTGGTTCAAACTACACAATCCATCAACATTGGCACAACTGAAATAGTCAAGACTCTACATTTGGTAGCATCCATGATAGAGTAAGAAAAACCAAGCTTCACCAAATTATTTGAAGAGAGACAAGTGAAATTTGCTTGGTCCTACACTAACGTGCCAGATATAGATCTAGATCTTGTAATGCATCATTTATCCCTACCACCTAGAGTGAAGCCAGTGAAGCAAAAGTTGAGAAAAATGCATCCACATATTGCCCTCCTAGTGAAAGCTAAATTGGAGAAACTATTAGATGCAGGATTCATCTGATCTATTGATTATGCTGAAGGGATCTCAAACATTGTACCAATTTCAAAACCAGATAACAACAATAGTATATGTACAGATTTTAGAGATCTTAACAGGGCTTGTCCAAAGGATGATTTTCCTTTACCCAACATTGACATCATTGTGGACTTGATAGCAGGGCATGCAATTCAATCACTTATGGACGGATTTTTAGGCTACAATAAAATCAAAATAGCACTAGAAGATCAAGATAACACAACATTCACATGCCCATTGGTTACATTCTATTGGAACATTATGCCTTTTGGATTAAAGAATGTTGGGGCTACTTATCAGCATGCAATGACCACAATATTTCATGACATGACACACACCTTTATGGAGGACTATGTAGATAACTTGCTAGCCAAATCATTCACTAGGGAAGGACATCTAGAAGTCCTGGACAAGATCTTCACTCGGTTGGAAAAGTTCAATGTGAGATTAAACCCAAAGAAATGTGTGTTTGGCGTGACATCAACAAAACTCTTAGGATATATAGTCTCAGCTAAAGGCATTGAAGTAGATCTAGTGAAAGTCAAGGCCATCATGGAAATTCCTTCTCCTAAGAACATTGGCCAAATAAAATCTCTACAGGGATGATTCTAATCTATCAGGAGATTTATTGCGCAACTAGCAGATAAAACTCATCCTTTTAATTACTTACTACACAAGAATGTTTCTTTCAAATGGGATGAAAAATGTGAAGTAACTTTTAATCAACTGAAGTAGTATCTGATGAGCCCACCTATCTTGGTACCACCAACATAAGGAAAACCACTATTGCTCTACATAGCAACAAATGAGGTATCTTTGGGCACCCTATTGGCATAGGAAGACTCTGCGGGAAAAGAAAGGGCTATTTATTACATCAGTAGAATATTGAATGGCTATGAAATCAACTACACATTCATTGAAAAATCTTGTTTGGCAGTAGTGTTTCCTACTCAATAATTGCAACATTACATGTTAACACATATGATCAAATTGATAGCCAAGATCGATCCATTGAAATAATTACTTAGCAAAGCCAATTTAATTGGAAGACTAGCAAAGTGGGTAATGATATTGAGTGAGTTTGACATTCAGTATGTGGATAGAAAATCAATCAAGGGCCAAGCGATAGCTGACCAACTAGCTGAAGCACCATTACAAGATGTTCATCCCATGCACATTGAGTTTCTAGATGTAGATGTCCTTACAGTGTCAACACAACAGTGGATATTATACTTGGATGGATCTTACACACAACATGGATTAGGAGCTAGAATTCTATTTTTCATGCCTCAAGGACACACCATTCCAAAATCCTACAGGTTGATGTTTCCTTGCACTAAAAACATAGTTGAGTATGAAGCATTAATCAATGGAATCAAGGTAGCTATAGAATGGAAAATCACCAAGTTACAAGTCTATGGAGATTCTCAACTAGTTATAAATCAGGTTAATGATGATTACCAAACAAAAGATGAAAAGTTGATGCCATACAAAAGAATGGTGGATGACTTCAAGAATTACTTTATTGAAATCAAATTCGAACAAATTCCTAGAGTGGACAAAAAAGCTATACATTCCATGGAAACCATTGCCTCTCTTCTACAAATACCAGAGAAATGAGATCGTTATGAATTCATGGTGGAACAACTATTTAATCTCGCCTATGATAACCCTGAATCCCAAGTCATATACCATTTAGTCAAAGTTGACTCTTCTATCTATGGGAATATCCACACCTATCTAAAATACAACATCCTACCACTAGATCTATCCCAAAACCAAAAATGTAACTTCATCCGACAAGTAACTCAACACACCTTGATAGCCGATGTACTTTATCGACGAGGTCTTGATGGTATTCTTCTTTAGTGTCTTGAACATAATGAATCTGAAACTACTTTGTGAGAGGTTCATGAAGGTATCTGTGGAACTCATTCAAGTAGCCTTACCCTCACTAAGAAACTCCTACGCTTAGGGTATTACTGGCCAAAAATGGAGGAGTCTTTTCAATTTGTCAAGAAATGCAAAAAGTGTCAAATCCATGACAACCTCATACATGCACCAGCATAGGAGCTACAACCATTCGCATCAACTTGGACTTTTTGTCAATGGGGACTTGATCTTGTAGGAAAAATTCATCCATCTTCATCCAATGGATACAAATTCATCATCACAACCAAAAATTACTTTACAAAGTGGATTGAAGTTGTTCCCTTAACCAAAATCATTGGAAAACAAATTGAATCCTTCATCCTAAATTACATTATCTGTCGGTATGGTATTCCTCAGTCCATTATAACTGACAATGGTAGACCTTTCAAGAATCATGATGTCCAAGAACTTTGTGAGAAATTTCATATCCAACATTGATTTTCTACACCTTACTATCCTCAAAGAAATGGCCAGGCAGAGGCCTCAAACAAAACCATTTTGAAAATCTTAAAGAAAATTGTCAACGATGATGGACATGACTGGCATGTTCAATTAAACCCTAATTTGTGGGCCTACCAAACCAACATCTACATCCCTACAGGTGCCACACCATATTCCCTTGTATATGGATCATAAGCAATCTTACCTATTGAGGTTGAGCTACCATCACTCTATGTATCTTTGAAGGGAATCATTTCAAAGGAAAATTATTGGGTGTCTAGGCTATAGGAGTTGGAACTATTGGATGAATGGCGTTAGCATGCTATGGATAATTTGAAAGCTTAGAAACAAAGGATGTACAAGAGTTATAATCACAGAGTAAAACCAATAACATTTCAAGTTGGTGACTTGGTCTTACAAGAAAATCCTCGAAATCAACATGATCAAGAAAAGAAGGGGAAGTTTGAACCAAACTGGTTAGGTCCTTTTGTTGTCGTATTGGTCTTTGGATTAGGAGCCTATCAACTGTCTATACCTGAAGGGGAATTGTTCGAGGAACCTATCAATATTCTTCATCTCAAGAAGTTCTACACCTAACTCATCCAGTGCAAGGTAAAAGTCTTGAAAAAATACAAAAAATGGGAAAATGTCCTGAAAAAATGGTCACCCTGATGAAAAGCTGACAAATAGGTGTCTTGGTGACAACAAAAAAACTAGAAAAAGTCAAAAATACAAAAAAAATTATAAAAAAAAGAGAAAATACAAAAAAAGTGAAAAATCAAAAAATCAAAAAAATCAAAAAAATCTGAAAAAGTGCAATAAAAATAAGTATTGAAAACCTGGCAACAAACACTATTTGTGATAGATTAGCTTTTCCATCTATTTGAGCATGTGTCGATCGTCCGCTTTCACCATCACTATCCCTATCATAAAAAAACCTCATGTCCATATCTTGGAATTGCGGTCATGTCTCACCTTGGTCTAGGGGGAAAATCCTGAACTCACTAGGGGCAATAAACTTTGAGCTTAAACCAACAGACAGAAAGTGGCAAGACAACATCAAAAACACAATGATCATATTACAACTCAACATTGAACATCAATTATCAAAATCATTAGCAAAACAACCATCCAAACTAATAAACAAATCAATCAATCAAAACAAATCTAAATGGATGATGTCTAAATCATGGTGTTATCATGTTAGCATGAATGTTCAACTGTTGTACTTTGATTTTTGTTATCATATCTTTGGAGCACCTCAAGGATTTCTTGGACTAGATGAGCTAGGAAGGAGTATGATTTTTCATTATTTGTTGTATGTGAGTTGATCATTATTACTATGTGAATTGTCGTGAGACGTGCTCTACAAAGTATCATTGATGGAATTCCATGTTTGCATAGGAAAATGATTAATTCTTGTCTAGTTTTATGAAAGCAATGCTCAGATCATCTTGGTTCAATTATTCCTAGATGCTTGTATTAACTTGCAATATCAAAAATCCATGGAAGTTGTACTCAGGTCATCATGGTCTAATTATACCATCGATGTTTGTACCAAATTTCAACATTTTAAAAGGCTCAATGATGATACCAAGCACAAAAAATTGGTTGATACGATGACAACTTTGCATATTAGTTTTGCATGGCTAAGATAGATTGCATCCATATTAGTTTTTTCATTTGCATTTATAGATTTTCCAAGGCTGGGACAATCTTCAAAATTATGTTATCTCTCTCATTAAAAGATTGAGTACATTTGACATTAAAAAAAACAAGATCATTCACATATAGCTGCATAAACATTGTCATGTCATACATACATTAGAAAAAACTATCATATCATACATCCATCTATGCCTTAGATCATATATTTGCATTAGAAAATACCAAAACTAATAATAATAAACTACATCACATATCATTTGCATAATCAAATTCATCCCACATTGCATAAAAAAATCATCCATAATGCATATAGAATCATCATCCATGCAACATCATCTCATATAGCATAAAGCATCATCCATAAAGCATCTAGAATCATAATCTACGCATCATTATTTCATCATTGCATCCATACATATCCATAGCATCATCAGGTAAGCATCACATAACATATAAAGTAGAAATCAAATGCATCCATCATAAGCATCCATCATATAAACAACATATAGATCAATAGTCTGATGCATATCATATAATCTCAAAATAATAATGTCAAGTGTGCAAATATATCTAAATATGTGGAGTGATACATGATCCAAATGACAATAGATCATAATGTCTTAGCTGAATCAAAGTATACATCATATCTCAAATGCATCAAATATCAACATCGGAGCTATGTGCTACTCCCTCAGACAATGCTGGCACCACTACACCTCCTACTCCACCACCCAATGGCCCTACACCTGGATCTCTACAAGGTGGCCCCATCACACCCCTATTGGTAGTCCGAGAATGATTGCATCCTGATCTAGCACTGGAAGAATCAACATAACTGACCCAATACTCTACAAGAACTACCTCATGGTACCATCCCCTGTAATACTCTACCTGTTGAGTGACACGTGTGACCTCTTTGAGCATGTCTGATGTAGAGGTACCCTCAACAACTCTCTGCAGTCTCTATGCCAAGGACTTGGCTTGCTTACACTGTTGTCTTGTTGTCTCTCTCTTTATTGTTAGAGTAGTGATCTATGCCTACGCCTGTGCCTGTGCCTGTATCTGTGCCAAAGCCTGTGCTCGCTGACCCTGTAATGCCTGCACCTGGGCTTGTAAGGAAGCTATCTATTTTTGTTGCTGCTGGGAAGGAAAATGATTCTGAATATGCTATCATGCTATAGCCACCAGGGATCTCCTCCTCTAAGACACTCGCACATCCAACATCGATCCACCTCCCCCTGCATCCTCATCTTTTCCACCTCCATCACCCCCATCTCCATCTCTGCCACCTCGACCATCCTCATCTCCATCATCACTACCATCTCCCTCCTCCTCATTACCTCCTCCACCCCTCCTCCGTCTTGATGCTTGATCATCATCTAATGAAGGTACTAGATCATTCAGACTAGATATCCTTAGGAAAGGATGTGCAAAGAAATAATGTGCATACTCCTATGATACTACAACCTTTATGATCTTCAGATGATACTCCCATGCGACTGCCTATAATATGAGGTACTCTTGACATGTTGCATCATATGATAAAGCAGGTCCCCACTCTATAATGTCATGTCGTTTGCATGCATACAAATCAACTTGTTGGGGCATACCTTGTACTCGCTCGTACTATCATAACACTCTCATGAGAAGGAATCTATCAATCACAAATGACGTCCTCCCAATCAGGTACCTTGCAATGCACGCATACATCTCTGTGTCATCCTCTAGCCACTACTGACAGTCTAGATAGGGCCTCCATGTCATAGTATCCAAATCATCCAAAACCCTCCATTAGTACTCTAACTTTCCCAATTTATGCTGGACAACTGGACTAGTATATCCAAAGACATAAGGCCTCCTAACTGGACGTTGTCTATCTGCAACAGGTTGAGTGACAACTATGTGCTCCCATGCCCATATCTGTAGTAGTGTCACCCCAACTAACAAACTAGCCCCTCTAAGATATACTACCTGATGAAGATTGAGGTACAAGTGAGCTAGCATACAAGATCTCAAGGCATATCAAGTTCTCTAAGTAATCATGCTATCCAATATCTGACCCCAACCAACTGACAGTCCCTTCGACCTATAGTCGAGACATAAGAAACCTCCTATGAATCTAGAAAGAACACATGGTAGTGACACATAAGAATCAACCGTATCTCACCATGGAATCTCATATCCGCAAATCTAATCATCAGCAAAATCCTCCATAATGCATCAGTTCCTTCCTGCTCCATGTGATCGTAAACCAAGAGCTCACCAACAACATGAATCCTTTGAATCTGATAACTAGGAACTTCTACTCTGGGTCTTTTTCTAATCTTCGAAATGACCCTTATCAGTCACATTTGATCTTGATCAATCACTTCTTCTTCCTTTTTTACATCTAAATCTTCCACCTCTTCTTCATCTTCGCTTTCTCCTCTCCTTCCCGAGTTTAACCCTCTTCTCATCTACTTCTGCAATGCGTCATTTTTTCTCTGGAGGGCTCAAAAACCCTTGACCACTAATGGATCTCTTCCACCAAAATTTCTGCCACCTTTTCTACCTCTAGCACCACCATGCCTACTAGGAATCACTCTTGGAGGCATCTTGAATATCTCAAACCCACAACCACAGTCCTGGTGCAAACTACCTCACGATCGACAATCTGTCCACACACTTAAGAAAACCCGCTATGATACCACCTAACGATGGTGCTAACTCGAGAAATAGAAAATCAACACACAACCAAAGAATATTATTATTTAGAATATGAAAATATTACATGCAGAGGATCTCAAATCCTCGAGTTCTACAACACATGCAAGTTACAAAAAATTATAGAGTTCCCCTTTCCCAATGTTCACTCTTTTTCCCAAAAAGCTACCAAAAATAAGAAAACGCCACCTATAAATACCTCCTTTTCAGTTTTGGAGCCAAAAAAAATTGAATTATGAGTTTTAGCGGTTTGGTGCCAGAAACTACAATTTGAAATTCAAAAATTGAGTCCTAATTTGAAAATTGGCAATTTTCCAAAAAATTGACCAACTTTTGAAAGCCATAACTTTTGATCTAGGACTCTGTTTTTCAAATTATTTAAACCATTGGAAAGGTCTCGAAGTGAAGAACACACTAAGAACTAGATTCGCTAGTTCCAATGATTTTTGGGCCTGTACGAGAACATTTAGTGCCTCAAAGGACTTAGAAGGTTTTTCATGGAAAAAAGAAGAAACTGAAACTTGAATAACTTTCAAATCGAGAATGATCTTGACCTAATTATTTCACCAAAGTGCTTTTTTTTTCTGTCCTAAAGCTTCCCATAATTTTTTTCCTCACACCTTCAAATTCAAAATTGCTAAAAATAGAAATTGAGAAAAAATGTAGAAATGCAATTTTGAAAGTTGGGAGCTCTTATTCGATGAAAAGGGTATCCAGAAATGAAAATAAATTTACAAAAATCTAACAAAAGGAAACATAAAGGAAAATATCTTTTTGGGTGATGTAGGATTTCCCTTACACCACTGGATGCTCTTGCATAAAAAAAAGATAAACAATGTTACAAGCATAAGCAGGATTGAGAATACTACTAATCCTAATAATTGATGGAATTAGCGAGGGCAACTCCAATGAGAACCACAATAATGATATAATGCAAAAAGCATTAATATTGATGAAATTTAATAAATTTATATAAATAAATTTCTACCCTTCCATATAGCAAGTGTTATTATTATTATGCATATTATCTATGGAGAACGTAGATAATACTATGAGATTATACTTAGGTGCTCTAGGAATTTCAATAAGAGATTACGATATTTTGGGAGCAAAGTAAAAATCTTATAGCATCAAATTAAATATTAAATATTGAATTTTAGACGAATACTAACACTAATACTACTAGTAGTAGTGTTAATGTTAATGGGATTGGTGATGAAATTATAATTCCAATGATAAACTTACATATGATTACTAAGAATATGCAAGTTATTAAGGCTAATTTGATAAGGATGATTGATCTCATTCTAAGATAATTGATGTCCCTAGTATATCAAAAGTAAGTGAAATTGGAGGTAGAAGTTATTTGAGTATTAAAATTAGTACTTTGAAAACAATGGCAGTAGATAAATGGTAATACCAGTAATATTGATATGATTTAAGGATGTTAATGTTGCTAGGTTATAGCTACATTACATTAACATTATTCCTTTTTGCAAAGTAGTATTTTGAATGCCGAGTAAATGCTAGAGCAATATGGCATGTTAAAGTGTTATAACTTGGAGTTATGAAAAAAAATTGTTGGTTGTGTTGGTTGTTCACATGTAAAATTGTTGGCATGATATTTGGTATCAGAGCATCTAGGTTGCAACACCGAGAACTTTGGGAATTGAGTGGGCCATGGTCATTGCATTTGTTGGGGTCATGCAAGCTAGCATGTGATAAATACTTTAAATTTTTAAAAGAAGTTGAGTGAATAAATCGATTTGTTGTGAACTTTCCCTTGAATGAAAATTTACTCAATAAAGCTTTACACTTTCACTAAGTTGGTAAGGATAAGTAAAGACCAAAGTTATCATTGTTAAGTAACTTCCTCAAAGGTTTGAACCACAATGATTAACTTATTGTAGATGACCCTCTTTATGAACCTAAAAATTTATTAAGGTCTCACAACTCTTAACCTTAAATAAATAGGAAATGTCCCTTGCAACATGTCAAATATGCAAGTGCGTGTTTGACTTACAAAATGAGACACATTAAATATGGTTTATGAAAGAAGAACCACCTTCTTATCTTTTATATGAAGGCAATGTTAAGTCCATAAATCATGGTTATTTATGGAAGAATGACAAGATTTTTATTATTATTTTTTTTAACGAGGGGAATCGGGTGCAGCATGACCCCCCATATAACCCCCCACCACCGGTAAACTTTTTACCGTGACCGGCAGTGCTGGCGGGACACACCAACCGGTACCACGGGAGCATCGGAGAGTCGAACCCATGGTGGGCGCCCTGCTACAGGGAACACCTTAACCAACTGGGCTTGGACCGGCACCCCGAAGAATGACAAGATTAACTAAGCAAACACTACTACATATAATAAATATTGTTGTATTTGCCCTCTTATATACTTCCTTACAATCCTGAGACCTAAGGGAACGTTATTTTTAAATGAAAACAAAAA
>VDFB02281492.1:600622683-600810616 GCA_007258455.2 Sequoia sempervirens | reverse complement strand
CGCTTGTTGGTTCATAGTGCACACCTAACCTTTGATATTTTGTACCCTATTAGGTTGAGGATGATCTATGATGTTCCATGGTTGGATTTAATTCTACTCTTAATTTGGTCACCATTTGGCACTTTGAGGAGATGACTAATAAATTCATTTTCAAAACCTTGGGATATTTGATAGCATCGAGAGCTAGTCAGTAAGTATATGGGAAAATATTGTATCAACTATAGATCATCAGGAAAACATCACAAAAAAAATTTCATGAAGTTAAATTATGGAATAAAGAGCTCAAAATTACAGGAACATACTTGGATTAACATTCAGTTGCATAAGAACAAAAAAACTTGTAATAAGAGGAACAAGAAAGTAGTGTTATGGGCATAAATAATGGAACATGGAAATAATAGTGATAGCTTGGCAACAAGTGGAAGTGGTTAGTATGATATACAATTTACAAAGTTGGACCATGAGATAATTATAGGTAACTTGAATATGGTACATTTCATGGCAAAGGATCTATGGATTGGTTATTCAACAAGTCCTAGGTTGTGTGGGACTATTCTTGTTATTTAGGACATGGTTACTATGTTGATATTATGCGGTTTGAGAACACCATGACTATGCATTCTTCTATATATATTATATGGTTTGAGACCACTATTCCCCTCCCTCCCTTGGGTGGATTTAGCTAAGCCACATAGTGCATGTGATGTACAATTTTGTGAAAATATGATTTATTGCTATTGTATTTATTGATGAATTATTTTCATTACTTAAGCCAACAATATCAAATTTTAATGTTAGGCTACTTAGCCATTTGGGTTTCATTTAGTCCTCTTTTCCTCAAGGACTTAATTATTTATTCTTGATTGAAATGTTGCACCATTGCTCATTTGAATTGTTGAATTTTACATTTTCTTATATGATATTTTATCATGAATTTGGTTTATAATTTTATATTATTGGTTTGAAATTGTTTTTTAGAGGCCTTCGTATGGTTTACAACAATTGGATCTTGTGTTGTGATGTGATCTATGCAACTACCATATCCAGGAGGGATCCCTAGTAGGTCATATAGGGAAGCAGATGGCTTAGGGAATCTTATTGTGAGTATGGGAGTTGTAATTGGGATTGGTATGGGATGGTCATAATCCATTTCTCCCTATTTTTTATGTGAGTGATTACTTGTGTACCTTCCTTTTGGAGGCTAACCCCTTACACAAACAAAAGGAAGGTACTGGAAAATGTATGGAGGGGTTCTTAGAGAAGGGCCTCAAGACCATCTTTCCTATTATGATCACGGAATTATGATACATGTGGTTTCATTAGATACAAGGTTACATGATGATATGGTACACAATGATGGCACATTTATTTTACTTCTATTCAGTGTTTTCAGTTAAAAAATCTATAGTATTATGGTAATGTGGACTATTCATGGGCACTCGACACAATTCATCCTCATAAGACCCATTGTGTGAGCCTTGTGATGTGAATATTGTGCATGGTCAATTGTGATGTATGTGTTAATAACAAGTATATGTGATGTTGGCCAATTGTGTATGAAGTGATAGAGTTATGCATAATGAGTTGATGTTAAGTGCTCCCTGAAGAATGTTGAGAAGTACAATAAAAATTCAAAGATGTCTTAGCTAAAAAGAGTGTTATATGTTAACTATTGATGATGAGATTATTGACTTATATGATATTGAAGCAGATCTTCAACACATATGTGTGACATTACTTTAGATGATTATGGTATCGATTTGAAAAATTATGAGAATGGTGTAAACATTGTGTTGGATTGTATGGGAACTAAAGTCTACAATATGTAATTTTCTTTCTAATTCATGGATGTTAACATTGTGAGAGAAACTATTTAAAAAGTATACTCCATTCTAACACTTTGATTAATTTAGGATTATAATAAATAAAAACTGCACACATTCAATAGTATACATGCATTCAATCATATTAGGTTTATATTTCTCGAACCCTACAGACTTCTAGGAGGAAGTCTACTCTAAGGGTAGGGGAATGTAAGACTGACCTTTATGTGACTATTAACATTCTAGTACTTGTTGGTAGGCACTTCATTTTGGGCTAAATAAAATAGGTGCATGGTACAATTTCATAGATGTGTTAGTTTTGGTTATTGGAATGGAGTCATATAGAATAATTCTTTTCATTGAACTTACATAGCAAATATGGCTATTTTTTCAAGGAAAATTTTCACAATCTTGTTATAGATTGATTATTTAGGAAATTATCAGTGCTTGTACCTTCTAGTGTGCTAGAATGTTGACGATGCAAATAAATGTATGGAGTAAAACTAGGGAATATGGATTGTTTAAACTCAAGAAGATGATTGATGTAAGCTATTTAATTATTAGTATGGAATATGAAATTGTGATTTCTTAACTAATATTATGATGATAAGTGATTCTTTTGTAAATGAATTATTTTCAAGAAATATGATGTAATGGAATTAGTTAAGCAAAAATGTGAAGACTAATGTGGTATTAAGCCCTAGTTTTAAAAAAAAGGTACTAAGGAGTTGAATGTTTGGATGAAGATGTTATTTATGCTAGGTTTTAGACCCGGTCTTTAAATTTTTATGACAAAGAAAGGAATTTTCCATTGAGAACGTGTGGATGCAAGTAAAGGTAACATCAACCGAACAAATGAATTAGCTGCAAGTAAGTATAGGTGGTAAGTTATGTATTTAATATCTATTCTTTCTAATTAAGAGAAAATTTGCTAAAGGTTCAATTAAGGAGGATCAAACCAATAGTCATGATTTCCTTTTATTTGATGAAATTAAAATGATTATTTGAAATTATTATTACCAATTAAGTTAAGAAGTGATCTTAATGTGAGTAATGCAAGTTGTTGAAATTATGAGATTGGTTAAAGTATGCATATTTGGATAATAGTTACTAATGTTGGGGTTGTCATCAGGAAATTTAGTGCCAATGAGAGGGAAAAAGGGATAAGCATCTAAACCCCATTGAGATACTTCATTTATTAAAGTCTCGAGTCATGACTGATGATTGTGTACAATGTGTCAATTTGGTTGTTCAATAAGTCTAGATTGTATTTTTATGATTTGAGTCAATGTTATTTTTATTTTATTATTTTATTATTTTTTGTTTCATTTTGTGGAATGATTTTCCTATTCAAATTCATGTCTTGATGTGAAAATTTTGTAAGGGGGGAATGAGTCCAATAAAAGTTTGTTTAAAAAGAGATGCATGTTCTATGTGGTTTAAAAGTGTTATTAAATGTCAATTTTAATTGTTTCTAGTAGTTTTCAAAGCCCTAATTATATACCCAAGGGTTGGGGACACTTTGGAGACCATATCCTTCTTCATTTATGAGTCTTGACCCATTTTAAATTGGTTTTTTTTGAAAGTGACAGGATTGCAATAAGGGTTGGGAGGAGAAAAGAGAAGAGAGAGATGAAGGTTCAAGGAGGAGGAGTAAACCAGCTTCAAAGATAAGTTGTTTTTAGTTTTTGTCTCCCATTTCTTGCCTAAAAATTTTGTTTGTATGAAATCTTAAATGTTGTTGTTTTCTTGCTAAAAAAGGTTGAGAAATTTTGGAAATGTGCATGAATATTTTCTTGGGGTTATGGAGTTGTGATTGAGTCAAGATGTGTTGAGTTTTGGGTTGTTGGTAAATAGTTTATATAGAGGTTTTGTTCAACTTGTTAGGGATTATTCTTGCTATATTGGTTGGGTTTGTTGTTTTAACTCAGGGGTTTTCATGCCTTCTCCCTACTTGGGGGATGGCTAGTGCCATGGTATGGCTTTATGATTCCATATTTGGATGGGTGGAGAGCTTGAAACCTTCCATTGACATGTTCTCCTCCATTCTCAAAGGTATTGGATAGGCTTAAAAGTATTTAACAGTTTGTTGGTAAACCATGTCTATGAAATTTCAATGTTGAAACAAGGATAATATATCTTTTAGCAATAATCATTATTTTGTAGAAGAAATCTATTGCGTTTAGAAATAAAAATCTTGGGACATTATCTTGTGGCTACCATATAGGAAAGAGAAGATTACATTATACAAATAGTTGTAGAAAATGAATGTATATTATGTTTTAATATCCATGTTGACTAAAACAACTTCCTTACCTATGACTTGTGGGGTTTAAGTTGAAAAAAATACTCCTTTTGCAAAATAACTATGTACATGAAGAAATAAAATAAATTAGTTAGAAAAATGGATAAAACTCTATTTATGAAGTTCTTTGGGTAGGTTAAGTGTAAGTTAAAGAATGTGCATATTCACATTAAAAAGTTAAAATAGGTGTTCTCCATTAAAGTATAGGACTGAAATTTCATATGGTTAATTTTTTATATTTTTCTTGCTATAAACTAGAAACTTAAAATAGTATCATGTGTGTGTTTCCTCAGAATGTCGTGAGAAAGGAACTATAAGAATCAAATCCGAGCCTTTCAATTAGCATGGGTCTTAGGCATGAAAGTGTGCATATACAAAAATGAATAAATCATTAAATGTATATATATTTTAAATACCCACTTCATAATATACTTATGTACCTCTGTCTTATATAACATATATCTGTAAATATATATACATACATCTGTGTGTTTTTTTTATGCAATAATTACAAATGAAAGGGTAGTTCACATTTAAATACTTACATATTTGATATATTAAAATGCACAAAATAATAATAATTAAATATTCTGTGTATAACACATTGGAAAAACAAGAACATACAACTGAGAGGGGGTGAATCAGTTGTCACAGAATATTTAAACTTTTTCAAACTTTACTTAACTTAATCTCATATTTGATAAATGAACAATAAACAATGAACAAACAACACATCAGAAGCATAGAGAACACCAAGATTTTTTATGTGGAAACCCTGTTAGGGAAAAAACCATGGTGGATGTTAGTCCACAATATTATACCCTATTAAAAGTATAAGAAGAATAATGGGAATGCACATGCATTCAGGCACACTGCCTAGAGCTCACTGCTCAAATACAAGAGGGATCAGTGCCCAACAATATATACAACAATACAGATTAGATCTGCAGGGTATGAATTGAGGAAATAACTTCTTCACAAGCCTAATTACAGTTCTAGTTAAGCACATAAAACCTTCTTCACACTTCGCTCAAACTTCTTCTCACTCTTCTCGACAATTGAATGATTTGGACACTATTCGCACATCTACACTTTCTCTGGCATACATTCACTCTTATGCACACACTAAATTTTCTCAAAAAATCACTCTTATATATCTACAACATGGAATTACATCAACAACCTTGTCAGCCAAAATATAAGACATATTTTCAATGTTAGACCAAATTTACAAACAAATTTTCAATGTGGATCAAATACCATCAACTAATATCATGATGCAACCCAAAAAAATATCCTCGAGTGTGCCAAACATTCAAAATTAAATCTTCAAGGATCCACAACACGCCACAACCATCATGTTGGCCAAGAACATGAAAACCTGAACATACTGAGAAAACTATTTGACCATGAGCACACTGATCAATGTGAATGTGCAAAAAAGATAGAGCACGATCTAGAAACATCCATGAGCACCAAGAAACAATAGAGAAACATCCACAACAACTAGAATTACTAAAATTATACCAACTTTAATCAAGAACACTAACAGAGACCACATAAACACTGTCAGAACACAGATCTTCATAACTCAAACAAATATTCATGTAGACCTCTGAAACTTCCGGTGGATGGACTAGATACACTAAAAAATAAAGCCTTTAGTCCAAAGTAGTTGATCTTCAACGTACATAACAAGACACCTTCATGACCTTCACAATTCCACTAGGAACTTGGAACTCTTTCTTTAACAATTTTCTCAATATCCTCGACATATACATCCTTCAATACAATAATGCTAATAGTGTTGACATCAATGACAACCACATATTAGTAACACAATCACAACATCCAACAATCTCCCCCTTTGGCATTGATGGCAACACATGATGTGAAAAACGTCATCAACCCAACTCTCAATCAACACTTACTCCTTAGATTTTGACTCTTCTTCCTTGACTTCTTCTGCATGATCTTCTCTCCACAAGAATTTTTACTCCAGATAAGAAACAATTTTTCACATGAATCTTCTCCCCCTTTGACATCAATGGAAAAGATAAGCATTATCTTCCCACATACAAGTTTTGAACCACATATCTGCACATCTGACTACTCCCCTTGAGTAGCAGCCACAAAAACATCAATCCGGATCAGGAAATATCTATGAAGCACACAAATTGATGCAAGTAAATGTATCTTTAGTTCATATCAGGAGGGATAATCACCCTAGCATCCCTCTGAGATACTAAAAAGTATCCTTTGGCAACAACTTAGTGAAAATGTCTGCAATATGTTCTTTGGTAGGCACATACTCCAGTCCAACTTCTTTCTCACTCACTTTTTCTCTTAAGAAATGTGACTTGATTGATATATGCTTGGTATTAGAGTGTAGCACCAAATTCTTTGATATGTTAATTGCACTTGAGTTGTCATAGTATATGGCAATAAGTTCATCATATACTACTCTAATATCTTTCAACATCTGTTTCATCCACATCACTTGAGTACAATTATTTGCAGCAACAATATACTCTGCCTCAACAATAGATAGAGAAATGGAATTCTAATTTTTTCTCAACAAGACACTAGCTTCTTCCCTAGGAAGAAGTCACCACCACTAGTACTCTTCCTGTCATCTACATCTCTTTCCCAATCTGCATCAATATATACATTCAAAGTAAGATCATCATCCTTAGGATGCCAAAGCCCAAAATCAACTGTTCCTTTTAGATACCTGAAGATTCTCTTTACAACAGTCACATGAGACTCTTTTGGATCAGCCTAAAATCTAGCAACCACACACACAACATTCATAATGTCTAGTCTGGTCTAAGTTAAATAGAGAAATCCACCAATCATTGACTTGTATCTTGTTTGATTTTCCTTAGGAGAATCATCATTCTATGTTAACTTGCATCTGGTTACCATGGGAGTACCAACAGGTTTTGAATCATCCATAACAAACTTCTTTAGCAACTCTCATATATTTAGACTGAGATATGAAGACCCCCTTGTCTAACTGAGTAACTTGCAATCCCAGAAAGAACTTTATCTCACCAATCATACTCATCTCAAATTCACTCTTCATTTCATCAGCAAACCTCATACATAGATTGTCATCTCCTCCAAAAATGGTGTCATCAACAAATACCTCAATAATTAATTATTTATCATGATCCAATTTGAAATATAAGTTGTTGTCAGTAGTACCTTTATTGAATCCAAGCTTCAGTAAGTATTTGTCCAATCTAGCATACTAGGATCTGGGGGCTTGCTTGAGTACATACAAATCTTTCTTCAATCAGAAAACCATGTCTTCTTTGTCAGTCAGTTGAAATCCATTAGTTTGTTCAATATATACTTCTTCCAACTCGCCATTAAAAAAAGCTGAATTCACATCCATTTGATAGACTTTATAATTTTTATATGCAACATAAGCAAGAAATAACCTTACAGATTCGATTCTGGCAACATGGGAAAAAGTTTCTTCAAAATCAATACCTTCCATTTGTGAATACCCTTTACATACCAGCCTTGCTTTATTTCGGACCACTTCACCTTGTTCATTCAGCTTATTCAGAAAGACCCATTTATTACCAATCACATTCTTATCTTTAGGTCTGGGAACAAGTATCCATGTATCATTCTTTTCAATCTGCATCAGTTCATCCTTCATAACTTCCATCCAGTGTTCATCATTGCAGGCTTCTTTGACATCTTTAGGTTCAATCTTGGAAATTAGGCAATAATCTTTTGCAATATTTCTTCTAGTTTGCACACCTTTATTCTTGTCTCCTATAATTTGATTTTTAGAATGATTTAGCTTTACATACCTCAGAGTTTTAATATTCTCTCGAACTTCTGATTCTTTTGTTCTTTCTTCTACACTTGCACTTGTCTCTGCTTCCTAACTATCTTGATTTACCAGAACAAATTGAAGTTGTCTTACCAAAACATATGGCATAATTTGAAGTTGATTTTGTGTCTGAACATTCTTCCCTTTGTTTGTACTGTCTTCATCTGAATCATGTCCACAATATCTGGATGATCTAGCAAAATCCTCATCAACTCTAACATTTGCACTCTCAATCATTTTTCTCAGTCTTCTATTATAGCACTAGTAGGCCTTGCTTCTAGTAGAGTAACCTAGAAATATTTCTTCATCACTTCTTGCATCAAACTTCCCTATATCATTATCTCTCTTGATGTAATACTTGCTTCCAAAGATCTTGAAGTATTTAATAGTAGGCTTATAACCAAACCATAGTTCAAAAGGAGTCTTACCAGAATCACCATTTACATTTACCCAGTTCAAAGTGTACACAACAGTGCTTACAACTTCACTCTAGTAGATGTGAGGCACATTTCCTTCAATCATCATTTTTCTAGCAGCATCCATAATTGTTTTGTTCTTCGTCTCTGCAATACCATTCTATTAAGGGGTTCAGGGAGAAGATAACTATCTTTTGATTCCATGCTCTTCACATAAATAATTAAACTCCTTGGAGGTGAACTCACCACCCCTGTCTGACCTTAAGCATTTGATTTTCAAATGTTTCTCTTTTTTTTCATAGCTTTGAAACTTTTGAACTTTTCTAATGCTTCACATTTTTCTCTTAAGAAAGCAACCCATATCATTCTAGAATAATCATCAATAAGCACCATAAAGTACCTTTCACCATGGAGACTTCTGACTCTGGAAGGACCACATAGATCAGTATGCACCAGCTCTAGTAATCCATTTTAATGATGTTGTTTGATCTGAAAAGAGACTCTAGTCTATTTTCCAATCTAACACTCCTTGAAAATTGTGTTAGCATGCTTTACTAGCTGAGGTAGATCTCTTACTGATTGAGTGGAATTTACTTTGACTATTTTATCAAAATTCACATGACACAACCTTCTATGCCATAACTAGCTTTCATCTACTTGAGTAATTAAACAACTTTCACTAGCAACATTCAGGTGAAAAACATTACCTTTTGTCTGTTTACCTGAAGCAATTATATTTCCAAAACTTCCATATATCCTGCATCTTCCATCTTTGAGTTGAAGATCATAACCCTTGTCCACCATCTATCCAACACTCAACAGGTTGTGCTTCAAGCCTTCAACATAAAGAACATCATCAGTGTTATGCTTACCACCAAGACAAATAGATCCTCTGCCATGAATCACACAAGCATTGTTATCTCCAAATCTTACAATCCCACCATCATACTTCTCTAGACTTAAAAATTTGCTTTTGTCACTAGTCATATGATGTGAGCATCCAGTGTCAATGACCCACTCATCCTTTTCTTCAATTCGGGTTGAAAGAGCTTTCTCAACTTTAGAAGATTTAGTAGCCACAATACTATTATCCTTGATAGCAATGAAAACCCAATCATCTTCATTTCCATTTTATTTATCAGACTCTTCATCAGTCACACCTTCTTCAGCAAAATAGCATTTCTTTTGGAATCTAGATTTGTAAGGCTTAGATCTACGAACTCTTTCAGGACACCTTGATGCAAAATGACCTATTTTCCTATAAGAAAAAACATTTGATAGGAAACTTACCTTTATACTTACCTTGTCCTCTACCTTCTTTCTTAACAATTAGTGCTTCCAAATCTTCTACCTCTCTTTCTTTATCTTCAAGCTATTTCATTTCTTCCTCATACTCGAATGTATTTCTAGAACTCTCTCCCAGATCATATATTTGCTTGTTTCTTCTAGATATAGTAGCCTTGCATGTAGTTTCAGTCTTAGGAACAGATTCACTAAATTCGCTCAACTCAAAGGAAACAAGTTTACCAATCAGTGTATCTCTTGTCACATTCGTCAATGATCTAGTTTCTTCAATAGTATGAGCCTTTTATTTGTAGGAGGGAGGCAATGCTCTAAGCAGTTTATCCACAATTTCTTCCTCTTCCAGGGTACCACCGACACATCTAATACCCATCACTATTTCATTTACTCTTTGCATAAAAGAAGAAATATTTTTATCTTCACCCATCTTCAAATTTTCATACTTGCCTTTCAAACTCTGTAGCTTAGCCATCTTCACATGTACATCTCCTTCATACAAAGCTTCCAGCTTTGTCCACATCTCATGAGCTATCTTCAAACCTATCACATTTTTTATTTCCAAATCTATTAGAGCACTCAACAAAGCTTCCATAGCCCTGACATTATTCTCATCCTCCTTAATCTCATCAGTAGTGGAAGGACCATTCTGAGGAATAACATAACTATTCTTTGTAATATTCTAGAAGGGTTCACCAATACACCTCAAATGACACTTCATCCTAGTTTTCCACAATGAGTAGTTTGTTCCATCAAATCTAGGACTGTCCTTCTTGTATGATGCCATCTCTGATCACCTCAAGCTTTTAAACTTCTTGAGAGGAACTTTCTCTGATACCAATTGTTGGAAAAAAAAAGGACAAACAACTAAGAGGGGCTGAATTAGTTGTCACAAAATATTTAAACTTTTTCAAACTTAACTTAATCTCATATCTAATGACTGAACAGTAAACCTTGAACAAACAACACATCAGAAGCATAGAGAACACCAATATTTTTTATGTGGAAACCCTATTAGGGGAAAAACCATGGTGGATGTTAGTCCACAATATTATAACCTGTTAAAAGTATAAGAAGAATAATGGGAATGCACATGCATTCATACACACTTCCTAGAGCTCATTGTTCAAATACAAGAGGGCTCACTGCCCAACAATACACAACAATATGAATTAGATTTGCAAGGTATGAACTAAGGAAATAGCTTCTTCACAAGCCTAATTACAGTTCTATTTAAGCACAAAAAACCTTCTTCACACTTCGCTCAAACTTCTTCTAACTTTTCTTTGCAATCAAATGATTTGGACACTATTCACACATCTACACTTTCTCTGGCATACATTCACTCTTATACACACACTAACTTCTCTCAAACAATCACTCTTATATATCCACAACATGGAATTACATCAAAACCTTGTTGGCCAAAATATAAGACATATTTTCAATGTCAGCCCAAATTTACAAACAAATTTTCAATGTGGATCAAACACCATTGACTAATATCATGATGAAACTCAAAACAATATCCTTGAGTGTGCCAAACATTCAAAATTAAATTGTTAAGGATCCACAACACGCCACAACCATCATGTCAGCCAAGAACATTAAAACCCAAACATACCGAGAAAAATATTCAACCATGAGCACACCGATCAACACAGACCTGCAACATAGATAGAGCATGATCTAGAAACATCCACGAGCACCAAGAAACAATAGAGAAACATCTGCAACAAATAGAATTACTAGAATTATACCAATTTTTATCAAGAACACTAACAAAGACCACAAAAAAACTGTCAGAACACAGATCTTCATAACTCGAACAAATCTTCACGCAGACCTCTGAAACTTCTGGTGGATGGACTAGATACACTCAACAATAAACCCTTTAGTCCATAGTAGTTCATCTTCAACGTATAGAACAAGAAACCTTCATGACCTTCACAGTTCCACTGGGAACCTGGAACTCTTTCTTTAACAATTTTCTCAATATCCTCGACATATACAACCTTCAATACAATAATGCTAATAGTGTTGAAATCAATGAAAACCACATATCAGTAACACAATTAGAACATCCAACATAAAAAATACCTTTCTATGTGAAACAAAATACTTGCAAACATCTATCTTTAATTCATTTAACATTTCTAAAGTAATCAGAAACAATTTTAAAGTATTTTTTTTAGAAAATAATAAATAAAATTATATATATATAAAGAGGGAAAAGGGAAGGGACGCGACCCATCCCGAAACCCCTACCATGGCCCAGGGGAAATGGGATGGCATGGTCCACCCCACAACCCTTTGGAGGGACATGGCCACAGTGGGTGGCACAACATCTATAGGGGTGCAACCACCACTGTAAAGACCACGCCCCACACAAGTAAACAAAAAAAAATGCCATACATGCTTGCTACAATAGATAAAAGAAAAAAATGACATTTAAATTCCATCTACATATAGCTATTGAAATTTTTGGGAAAGAAAAGCAAATATTGAAAATAGATTTAAATGGGTCTTTAAGCTATGCAAAATTTGCTAGCAAGAAAGGGGAAAATAAAAAGAAAATGAAAATGAAATCTTTGTATGCATACATAACTCAAAAAATTTAAAACTACTTCTTCAGAAAAAAATGGTGAAGTGCTTTGGCTGCAAGTTATCTCCATTTCTTCCCAACAAAAAAAAATCTTCCTTCTTCTCAACCTGCAACGTACAGAACTAAATGAAATGAAATGGGATAGAGATGGATATTCAGGGCATCTTTAAGATTTAGGGTTTTCTTTGAGTGCTCTAAATCCAATGGTTGGAAATGAGTGCACACTCTTTTAATTTAAAGTTTAAAATTGCAGCAACTAAATTTGATTAATTATTCAATATGTTTCATGGTGGGGACAATGGGGCTAGAACCCCTCAAGTTAAGTTGTGACTAAAAATCACATTACTAACTATCCAAAAAGTGCACTACAAATTTTACATGTTATTTGAACCACCTTAAGAATATTTAAATATAAACTTAAACTCTTATAAATTAATTTGGCTATTTATGAGATATTTAAATAGGAATTGTTAAAAATAAAAAAAATTCAAGGCATATAAAAGGATAAACATTACATTTATAGGAGTGTTACCATTGTAAAAGTAAATGTTAATGATGCTCCCTTGTAACATTTTATATATATATATATATATATATATATATATATATATATAAACATATACATATACAGTGATTGAGGAGCTTTTAGATTAAATTTAATTTCAACATTTGTTAGTGTCATCAATAAGAATATTCAATATATGGTGGTATTAATCCTTTAATAATGGTAATATTGATAGCAATTAAAACATTGGTAATAATATTAGGAGGGATATTATATATATGATGAAATTAAGATTAATATGACAAGTAATGTTGGCAGTAGATTAATACTAAGGATAGCATTAAGGTTAATATAATTAAAAAGGAAAATATAATACTAGTGTATTTACTATGAATAAAAATGATAGGAAAAAAAAGATAAACAATGTTACAAGCATAAGCAGTATTGAGAATACTACTAATATTAATAATTGATGGAATTAGCAGGGACAACTCCAATGAGCACCACAAGAATACCAATGTTGATATAATGCATAAGGAATTAATATTGATGAAACTTAATAAATTTATATAACTGAATTTTAAATAACCATTCCATATAGCAAGTGTTATTATTATTGTCCATATTATCTATGGAGAACGTAGATAATATTGTGAGATTATACTTAAGTTCTCTAAGAATTTCAATCATAGATTATGGTATTTTGGGAGAAAATTACAGATCTTATATAATCAAATTAAATGTTAAATATTGAATCTTAGACGAATAACACTAATACTAGTAGTAGGAGTAGTGTTAATGTTAATGGGATTGGCGATGAAATTATCATACCAATGATAAACTTACATACGATTACTAAGAATATGCAAGTTATTAAGGCTAATTTGATAAGGATGATTGATCTCATTATGAGATAATCATGTCCCTAGTATATCAAAAGTAAGTAAAATTGGAGGTAGAAGTTATTTGAGTATTAAAATTAGTACTTTGAAAACAATGGCAGTAGATAAATGGTAATACCGGTAATATTGATATTATTTAAGGATGTTAATGTTGTTAGGTTATAGCCGATATTACATTAACATTATTCCTCTTTTCAAAGTAGAATTTTGAACATTGGGTAAATGTTGGAGCAAGATGGCATGTTAAAGTGTTATAACTTGGAGTTATGAAAAAAAATTGTTGGTTGTGTTGGTTGTTCACATGTAAAATTGTGGGCATGATAGTTGAACCTAGTACCTCTCCTAGTTTGGCACTTGCTCTTATCCCTTTGGATAGTTGGCTGCCTTCGGTATATAACGAACATGATTGGGAGGAAGATGACCTGCTCATAGGTTGAATCACTTGTGCCTTACTAATCCTTAGCATTATTTCCTTTTCATTTTCTTTTGTGTGTGGTTTCATGTGTGTGATGCTATCCCTTGTGACATTCTGTTTGATGTTCTCTCCCTCTTTGTGACATTCCTCTATTTTCACATTCATTCTTCTCTATGTCGTCAATCTTTTACTTTTCACTTTTTTCTCTTTTCATTTCTCTTGTGATTTCCTTTTGGGGATGATGCAAGGCGTTGAGACATTCATGTGTCTTCCATGTTGACCCAAAAGGCTTTCTTTTTTCTTTTCCTTTTCATTTTCTTTTTTTCTCTTTTTTCTTGTGTTTTCCTTTTGGGGATGACACAAGGCGTCGAGACATTCATGTCCCTTCCATGTTGACCCAAAAGGTTTTTCTTTGTTTTTGATCTCTTTGTGTGATTCTTCTAGTTCTATGTCTATTTGGGGGATGATTATAGTTCTACACTCTCTAAAACCATTGCAACAAAGAACATACTGACCCCAAATCCATAGATCCCTTATGGGTTTGGTGTTTTCATTTTGGGGGCAACCCCTCTCTTTTCCTTTTCTCTTACATGACACAACTTTACTTGGAAACATATGACTTGGCATAGGGATTTTGAAGTTGGCTCTCATGTCCTCTTTATTGTTTGCATTTTTCATTTGTTACTTTAAAGTAATTTCTCTAAATATGGTGTTCAACAATTCCTTTAAAGTAGGGGCATGCATTGGCATTATTCTTTTGCATTTTCCTTTTTCATCGTTCTTGGTGCAATTTTCTTATTTCATACGATGTGTTTATCTCTTTGTGGATGGCATTGGGTGTGGTGTCCTTCAAGAGCATTATCTCTCTTAGCATATTAAATTCCTCTTGGTGGCTTGATGTAACACATTGCATCCCTTAAGTTGTGAATTCTTTCATAACATAGCTTGCATGCCTGTAGAGAGATCCTATTTGTTCATGAGCTCCAAGCATACAAAGTTTTGCTTGCCTCATGAAGCTTTAAAATTGTTTTTGCGTGGCACCTTATTAAAGTTATTAGGGGGTATAAATTTGGTATGGTTTGAGCAGAAAGCCCTATCTAATGCATGACTTTTCCCATATCCACTTGTGTGTGTGTGAATGCATACCAACCATGAGTGTATGTTTCTCACCTTTTAGGACTTCTCACTCGGTGAACAACCTAAAGTTTCATTGCCTTAGAGTGAGTATGCATTTAAAAAAAAAAAACAACCTAGATCTAATCCACATCAAGATGGAAAAATGATCGAAGCTTGATATTATTTTCTTTTATCTTTAACCTATTTCTCTCTTTCATCTTTGGGAGTGGATTCTTGTGCTTTGTTGTTTCTCTTTATAACATTCTCATGTGTGTTCTTTTGTGCCTATGTTGGTTTGTCATGGGATCTTGATCCTTGGGGCTTGGTCACCCCTCTTGATTGTTATCCCATCTTATTGGCATTGGTAAACTTGAACCCCTCTTGATGTCTGTTTGTCAACTTTAGTGTGAGTTTGAAGCAAGTTCATCCTCTCACTAAAGTGGGGGCTAGATGGAGTCATCAAAAAAGTAACCCTTCTACTTTTTCTGGCTTGTTCAGGCCTTCCTTGTGATTTTGGCTTAATGTTTCCTTAATTTAGTATTGTAATGTGGTTGACACATTCACATTAAGTCTTGGGCCCTTGTGAACTAATGGATTTTAATGCCACCTTGCTAAAGTGTTGTGAAGTGTTGTGTTAGAGTAAATCATATTTACTTAAGTTCTAACTTAGGCACAAAGTTTGCATTTAATAGGGTAATTAGTTTTTTTATTCCAATATTCCCATATTGGGTGGTTGCACACTCGTTTGGCATTTCTTCATGGATTTATAATCCTGTAACATTATGTAATTTATTATCTCATATTTTTCACTGCTTGTTTGGTGAAATGGCCTTGCATCTCTTGCTACTTTGTGAAGGCTTTCTGTAGTTGATGATCTTGGGTTATTTTCTCTATCATGGTATTAGAGACACACACTACAACTCCTTCCTGAGAGTTTTCACTAGAGTTTTGAGATTGATTTGTTATGAAATTTGAAATTTCTAAATTTCTAAATTGCATTTGATTATTGATTTTCTCTGGTTTGATGGTTGTGAATTTGTGAAGGTGTTTTATTTGTTTCTTCACTATAGGCAGCGATAAAACTAGTGGGAGGCCTGTTTGGGTGCTTGAAGAGGCGTGATTTTTTATCAAGCCCAATTTATATATCTAGAGGCTTAATTCACTATTTAGAGGTTGTTTGTTTGAGGAATTTTAATTTGCAATGGAGGCATTTTTCTTCTTGATTGCTAGAGAGATGAAATCTTTAGGTGGTGAGGTGAATTCCTCTCACGATTTGAAGGAGAAGGTCATGTATCTGTATGAGACATTTTTTCATTGAAATCCCAATTTTTTGCTGAGGGCTGCATTTTTTGTCTAGGGGTATCAAATTGATCAAGGAGGTTTAAAGAGAGAATAACTCAAGATCATCAACTACAAAACACCTTCACAAAATAATGAGAGACATGAGGCCATTTCACCAAACAAGGAGTGAAAAATATGAGATGATAATTTACATACTATTATAGGCTTTTAAAGTCATGAAAATGCTGGCAGGTAAGAAAACTACCCACACGGGAATAAACCACCTGGATTAATAAATATTAAATTAAGTTAAATGCAAGCATAAGTAAACTTAAGCATAAATATAATTTACTCTAATACCCCCCCTTAAGTGAAACTTAGGGAGAATGAAGATACAAAATGCAGTATGGGTCCCGACTACACAACCGTGTTAGGTACCCATTTACAATAAAAAAGAGAAATCTCTCACAACCAGAGAAAAGGAAAAAAACCTTGTGGGAAAAAACCCCTCTCCAAAAGAGAGAGAAAAAAAAAGACATATGGATGGAGGACTCAATCACACCCCCCAAGGACTACATACATCCTATATATACAATCAATTCCCCCCCCCCCATAAGAGGGAAAGAGAGAGACTATATACGCCCCCCACAATGTGTAATCACCTTCAAAAATGGTAAGTTCCTAAAGAAAAAACATGATCCAGTGTCAACAAAAAACTTGTCTCCCTTTTGAAAGAAACAAAACTGTATACAAATGCAGGTATGCTTCCCAAAGAAGCATGAAAATGTATGATGGTGTCTCTGAAATATGCTCATGTGTCGCAAAGACCTTGGAAGATGATGCAACAAACCAATCAGGAACATGCCCAATCACAACAAAAGGTGACAAACAGGGTACCACTGGAAACTGATCCTGATTAATATCTAGAGACTGTAATGGGGTCACAACAGTTGTACCACAACTATCATCAAATAGGAGGATATACCCTCAAATGTGTCCTCCAAATCTAAAATGTGAGGTTCCACAAACAAGGAACCAATGTCCGAAAAATAAGAATCCCAATCAGGAAGACAATCATAATCATGTTGATCAAGAATGATGGATGAAGGTGGATCAACTATCTTTGACAAAGAATCAATAACCTCTGAAGTAACTACAAATTCATATGAAGTTTGAACTATCTCCAAAGGATCACAAGCATAGTTTATCTTCTCTGAAGAATAACAAGACACACTAGTATTAGAAGGAGAGTCATCAAGAGATAGAGGAGTATCATAATCTCCGTATGATTCTCAAAGGTAAGTCCAAAGAGCATAAGGACTCTCAAAATGACAAAGTGAGTCCAAAAGATCTTCATCATTTATATGCTCAAAAATGACTTCAAAGACTCTAGCCCTAAAAGCTTTCCAAATGGTATAGTTACTACGTGTATTTGGAATAGGAACATCATCATACAAGTATGGTAATAGATTCTCTCCACCAAATAGTTTATCCTTACAAAGATGGGTGATAAATACATCACTCCATTGCCAAAAATTCCCTTTCTCCAAAAGAAAACCCATTAATTCTTTGAAAAAAATAGAGAGATAATGTCTTCACAAGTATAAAAAATTCTTCCAAAATTTAATCAAACCTAATTTTTAGCAGAATCCCACTACTAGATTTCAATGTGAATGTTAAGCACAAACTCCACCATGAAACATCCCAAGCAACCATTGCTTCTACACACAAGAGCCTTTAATAAACCATCGTGAGCCTTTCCTCACACCATCATAACTGGTGTCGGGCTATTTAAATAGCCAAAAATGACTCCACTAGGTGAATGTGGGATTAAAGTCCTAGCCAGAGTTAAAAAAAATGTAAATTTGGCATGCCCAAGCAAAAAAACTCCAGTAAAGAGTAAAACTTACGCCTAGTAAATCATGGAAACCCTAGGATATTCACCCAATAGGAGAAAATTGTGCATGCACCTACAAGAAAATCATTGCCTCTTCCAACCTTTACTTGGGCCTAACAAGGTTCATACACAACCTGCAACTCAGAAGTGCCAAACAACAAAAACGTGCCTTCACATATATTTTCTAATGCAAATCACACTCCCAAAGGTAATACCCAACCCCCAAGAAGAAAATCATAGCCTCAACAGTTAAAATTGCACCCTCCAAAAGACTTTTCCACCTTCAAAATAAAAAAAATGACTCCAAAAATATGAAAATAGAAAGGATGCCTCTTCCAATGTCCACCAGTCTACAAATCACACAACAAACAAATGACCTCCTCCAATTTTAAATTGCATCGAACAATGACAAGAAATCAGGCCCTCTTAGGAAATCTAGGACTGGATCAATCAAACAAGGAAAAATTGAATGAACATGAGGCAACTTTGAAAATTTAAAATTTTCAAATGCTAAAATAATCGATCCCAACACTCCGATGAAAACTCTCAATGGCGAAAGGTACTGCAAACTAGGAGGCTTTGATACCATGAAAGAGAGAATAACCCAAAATCATCAATTGCAGAAAACCTTCACAAAATAACGTGAGAGACATGAGGCCATTTCACCAAACAAGGAGTGAAAAATATGAGATGATAAATTACATAATGTTACAGGATTTTAAAGCCGTGAAAATGTTGATGGGTAAGAAAACTAGCCACACACGAATAAACCACCCGAATTAATAAATGCAAAATTAAACTAAATGCAAGCCTAAGTGAACTTAAGCGTAAATATAATTTACTCTAACAGACGCCACAAGTGGATTTTGAGGTTTTCTGATTAGAGAGGTGACATTTTTTATGGCTTTTCTATGGGTGTTCACATGGACATGGGCACCTCACTAGATGTATTGGTGACTACAACAATTTTTCTACTTAGACTTGGTGAGTTTACTATGATAGACATTGGCACGATTTTTTCATAAGGAACGATTTTTGTTTACAGCGATCTTTGAGTTCCCTCTGTTGTGTGATTTGTTCACTTGAGACTCCCTCGGGCTACCTTTGATCGATTACCTGGGCAAGCTTTCACCATTTTTTTCTCTACAATAGGTCATAGATTTTTATGGAGAAGAGGCCTAAATTGATCTCCTATGGATGAAGGCTCAGATATATCTTCTTTCAAAACTTTATATTTTATAAAGTTCTATCTGAAATATTTCATTCTAGGGTTTGGAGGTGGGCCTACGGTTCCAAAGTTATTGCATTTTTTAGGACTTTAGTCCAACACTCCATGTGTTTGCAGTCTTTGGCTATTGAAATAGCCTCACACTCTCAACAATGTTGTGTGCAAAGACTCGTGTTCAACTTGAAGTCTCTCTCTCTCTCGTGAAGACTTTGTGATTGGTGTTGACTTTGTGATGGTTCCTTTGATTTGGCCTTAAGGGGACCTATTTATTTTTTCCTCTACTCAATGATATGGTCTAATGGACAACAATAATTAACCCCTCAGTGCTTGCTCATTCTTGCAAAGTGCCTTTATAGGCATTTTTTTCATTTGTGCATGTCTTTTACAAATAGAGGCCAATTTTCGCAAACCGCATATCAACAAAAAGGTATTTACGTCACCTTTATAGTGGTTGTGGAATTTCTCTCATTTTTTTTGTGTTGGTGTTGCTTTTAATCCGTTGAAGTTCGATATTGGTCTCCCTTCATTTCCAATTTTTGGAGTTTCTATTTGTTGTTGAAGGTTACTAACTTTGCTTTTTTGGAGATTTGTCATAGTTGATTATGGTGTTTTCTTTGCATCCTACTGTGATTATGTTGGAAAGGGGAAATTATACACAATGGAGAGATGGTATATTGAATCACTTGAGATGGATTCATCTTTTTCCATACCTATATAATCTTGTTCCCCTTCCTAGTACTAATAGTAAGAAATTTGCATGGAATTGCAAAAGGGATCATGTCCTAGGAGTTATTATAATGCATATTGATGATGCCACTTTGGATGCTATTAATTATTTTGAGTTTCCTCATACCATTTGGATTAAAACCTATGAAATGTATGGAGATCCTAATATTCAGCCATTCCCAAATGATCCTGTTTCAGATTGTCTTATGCGTCTTCTTTTTTAGACAGGATACCCTATGATCATGCTACTATGCAGGAGTTTGAAGTGTTGGATTACTTTGAATCTTTAGATGAGGATGATGAGAGGTTTTTAGTTTCTTCTTCATCTCCATTAGAGACAGTTGATGTACCATCACCTTCAGTGATTCATCGTGTAGAGTCATTGATTGAGACTCCTATCATTCCTATTTTGTAGGACCATTCATTTTGTGTTGATGATTCATTGCACACATCCAATGATTCATCACCCCAAGTATCTCAGTGTCTTCCTAATTGGGATTCATATTTTTTAGAAATTGGTTGCTTGTTCATAGAGTCTCATATTTCATATTTGGAGGACACATTTTAGGGTATATCCCTCCTGTTTGATGATAGTTGTGGTACAACTGTCGTCACCACATTTCAGTCTCAAGATATTGTTCAAGGTTAGTTTCTAGTGGTACCTTATTTGTCACCTCCTGTTGTGATTGGGCATGTTCTTGATTGGTTTGTGGCATTGGCTTCCAAGGTTTTAGTGACACATGAGCATATTTCAGAGACACCATCGTACATTTCCATGCATCTTTCTTTCAATTCCTATCTAGAATGGGAAGCATACTTGCATTTGTATTTGGTTTTGTTTCTTCTGAAAGGGAGACAAGTTGTTTTTCGACATTGGATCATGTTTTTTCTTCAGACACTTACCATTTTTGTAGGTGATTACACATTATGGGGGGGCTATATAGTCTCTCTCAATCCCTCTTATGGGGGGGAATTGATTTTATATATGTTATTGAGTCCTCTATCCATGCATCATTTTTTATTTCTTTTCTCTCTTTTGGAGAGGGGTTTTTTCCCATAGGGTTTTTCTCCTTTTCTCTTCTTGCGAGATATTTCCTTTTTCATTGTAAATGGGTACCTAACATGGTTGTTTAGCCGGGACTCATACTACATATTGCCTCTTCATTCACTCTCCCTAAGTTGCACTTAAGGGGGGGTGTTAGAGTAAATCATATTTACTTACTTAAGTTTTAACTTAGGCACATAGTTTGCATTTAATAGGGTAATTAGTTTTTTTATTCCTATATTCCCATATTGGGTGGTTGCACACCTGTTTGGCATTTTTTAATGGCTTTATAAGCCTATAAAATTATGTAATTTATTATCTCATATTTTTCACTTGTTTGGTGAAATGGCCTCGTGTCTCTCACTACTTTGTGAAGGTTTTCTGAATTTAATGATCTTGGGTTATTCGCTCATCATGTTGTAACATACTTTCACACTTTTCTAGGGTTTTATCAAATAATTAAGCATAATAAACCTATTTTTAATCAAAATAAACATTAATCTTACCTTATTTGGAGTGTTGTAAAGTGTTGTAACACACTTTCACACTTTTCTAGGATTATCATTAATAATTGGGCTTTCTTATGCTTTAATTGGCCCCATTTTTCATCCACAAGCCTCATTTATTACATCTTTTTTAGGATAATCCCAATACCAATCAATAACCAATTAAAATTCAAGCGTTTCTAGCTTGTGTGGCCAATATTTGGGGATCTAGGACTCATTCGCCACCTTGGGCGAATGGGTCCCACCTAGATCTTTTGGCCCCGAACCAATTTACACACATTTCTAAGCACTTTTCATTTTTTGGTCCCATACATTATGTCTGATGGGACTCATTTTCCACCTTGGGTGAATGAGTCCCATGTGACCAAAATTCAAATTTAATTCAAATTTCTGGTGGGATTTTACTCTCCTAGATCTGATGTCGGCTTGTAGTGTTGTAATTTTTGGGATTCTTACATAATCAAGTATAAATACAAAGTTCTTTCACTCATATTCTCATCTAGAATTCAAGAGAGTTCACAAGAGCATTTGAGCATTCAAAAGAGAATTCAAGAGTCTTCAAGGGAAGATTATCAAGCATTTTAGAGCAACATTCAAGTGTCAATCATCATGTCAAATATTGCATTCATCATATTTTTTATTATGTTAATAATTGTGATGTAGGGTTTATGATTCAAACAAGTGTTTCAAGCAAGAGTCAAGAACCAAATCCATTGCAACCATTTCAATCATATTTGCAACACCTTATTGCTAGGGTTTGGTGAGTTGCAACATTTTTATTTGTTCATTCATCATTCTCCATTCATATTTTCTTTCATTTCAAGGTTTAATTACCAACAAGGGGTTTGACCAAGGAAAAACCCTATCCACTAACCCAACAACATTTTCCCCTCTCCTTTGTGTGTGATTTGTAGGTTTAGGCTTTCATAAGGAGCAAAATTGGAAAAAATGTTTTCAAGTGATTAAAGTTGTCAAAGTTGTCATCGAGCCTTGGAGAACCTTGGAGAAGACCTACAAGCTACAAATCAAAGATTCAGATCCAGAAATCAGTCAGGAAGAGCAGAGTAGACTGAGAGGAACAAAATCCAATTCAGAACTTCCAGAAAAGAAAAAGTGGATTGATTCACCACAAGTGGTGAATGAGTCCCACTGTATAGGCCTGATAGAGATTTTTACAAATCTGGATACCCTTTTGGTAGAAACCTGTTCCTACACATTTTCCTAGAAACTGGACTGATTCTCCTAGCTTGGAAAATGAATCCCAATAATCCTTGACAATAGGTTTTTTAGTGATCTAGACCTCCATTCTACCTTCTTTAGTTTCCCAGGTGCACACTTTCAGTTTTAGAAATTTCTATTGCATTTTGTTCATCTTTCTAGGTCATTTAGATTTAGTTTGCATTCAACTGGGGTTTTGCATTTCATATTACATTTCATTATCTTTTCCAAGTTTAAAATTGGTGGTGAACCCCTCATTAGATCACATTCAATCCCTAGGATATCCCTATTGCAAGATCTCTTTCTCTTTTGCATTGATATCTCTAGGGTTATCATTGAGTGGAATCTCTTTGAAAGTGGGTGTGAATACATCATCATCATTCCCCCATTTTTCATAGGTTCCATTTTGTTTAATTTAATTCATATTAGATAGTTTTTGCAACATGGACTTGAATTTTGTGGTACTAAAGCATATTTTTCTTTGTTCATGGAATGTTATTGTAAAATATAATGTTTCATTTTATGTTAAGTGAGGTTCTTTCTCTATGGAATTTATGAAATCATCTTAAATATTATATTTTGCAAATACGGAGAGTTGAAGTTTTTTCTTGCCACGATGGATTAAACAGTGTGCTAACGATTGTCATTTCAAATTTGTGGCTAAGAAATTTAATTTTACCTCTTTAAATTAAGCAGATCTCCTCCAGTTATTTTTTTTCTCAAACTATATATTAAACACTCACCATTTTTCACATCTCACATAAATAATTTATGCTATCAACAACAAGAATTTTTCTATGACCAGTGTGAAGAATTTGAAATCTATGCATTTAATAAGGTAATGAAATCCTCCAGTTTTGATTTTGTATTCACAAGCTTTGCATTCATTTTTTTGCAGCCTAACAACTTCGGCTTCAAATTTTGCATTCATGTGTTACCATTTTTTATGCATTGTGTTGTTTTATTGATAGAAATACAAGCAACTATTTATTCATTCTCTATTTTTAATGTTTACAAATATTTCAACATTTTTCTAATTCCTCAAAAATGGATTTCTGAAGTAAATATTGTCACTTGTGATAAAATATTTACATCTCAATACAGTCATAACCATATAATTAGGTATTAAAGTATTTGAGGAATTGAATTTTTAACTGTGGTATACTATTCTATTTTTTTGTTTAAAGAGATCTTCACCTCATAGATGGAGGAGTGGTGGCTAACAATCCAATAATACTTTATCCATTAGCCCACTACTATAAATTGCTACTAATGAATACCCAACCATTAAATTGCTACTAATCAAAATCATGTAATTAGGTATTAAAGTATTTGAGGAATTGAATTTTTAATTGCGGTATACTATTCTATTTTTTTTGTTTAAAGAGATCTTCACCTCATAGATGGAGGAGTAGTGGCTAACAATGGAATAGTCATTTATCCATTAACCCACTACTGTAAATTGCTAATGAAGAACCACGACCATTAATATTGCTCCAAACGAAGTGATCAAAGAAGATTTTAGTTCTAGTCTTTATTTTATATTTTCCTTTTTGTCATTCCTTGATTTAATATTTTGTGCAGGTTCTATTTTGGTGAAATGTGAGATTTCAACCTTACTGTGAAAGGAAAATATGTATATGGACTCGTCATTTCAAACTTTTTGTTTTAATTTTGTTTTAACTCTTTAATATTTGTGAAAACCTATTTTCTTGATTAAGAAGTTAAATAAAAGAATAAATAATATATAATGTATTACAACATTAATATATGGGTTGAGTAAAAGTATAGCCATGCTAACTGTAGATTGCAACATAGTATTTAAACAAGGTTTATATTTTTGATTTTTGGCTTTGGTTTTATTAATAATTAACATTAAATTATAATGAAAATATTTTAAGGGTATGATCTAACTTATCTATTATTTTGTAACAAATTAAAATATGTTTCTAAATTAATTTATTTAAAACACAAAATATTTTTAAATGTTAAATTAATACACATAAAAAGAAGTATCTTAAATTTTAAAAAATAAATATAAAAGGATTAGAGAGCTTATTTGTAGATTGAAATTGTGTGTCAATCAAGAAATCGACTCTCTAATTCATCATGGACTATGGAAACTTCATGCTATAAAATAATTATTCTAAATTTATTATTACATATAAAAAAAATTCTAAATTAATATATTTAAATTTTAAAAATATATTTTTTTTTTTAAAAGAAAAATATTCTTTGATATGATTGTGAGATATTTTTTTGATAATAGAATAGAAATAAAATTATAAAGGAATGAAAAATAATAATTCTTTTAGAAATTTCTAAATTAATGTATCTATAATTAAAAAAATTAATAGAAAAGAATTATCCTAAATATTATATTACACATAAATTTTTTTTAAAATTAAAATATTTGAAATATGAAAAGAATTCAAAATAGATCTCTAAAAAATTATTATAAATTTAAGGCTTTGCTAAAGATTTTATTCTACAAAAATATAGAAACTTATAGAAACTTAAATACATACTTTAATATGACTTTTTATAATAAGTGCAAATCTAAAACAATTTAAAATTATAAAATTAAGTACAATAAATTTATTATTACACAAAAATAAGTTTTTAAATTAATATAGGCATATATATCTTTAAAATATTAATGTAATCGATAGAGATCGTCAGGCTAACTCAAGATGAGGGCCAGTAATCTAGGAAGATTCACTAGGGTAACCTAGAACAACTGTGTGATGACACTCTTATCCTTATACATGTTTTTGTGGTCTCTTGTGTAGAGTCACCTTTGGTTTTATTGTTGCCTCTGGGAGCTTTTTAGTGATCATGTGATTTAGATAGTGTTATGTTGTTACGTGATTGCCAGCCATGTGATGTTATGTTCTATTCTCTTGTATGTTTAATTGACTTGTGGACTTGATATTATCTCCTAGCATGGAGGGAGTGGACCTTCGAGTACCATACGGTTGGGAGGAACATACTATTTCCTCCATTTGGCCCCCTCACAAATGTTGCTATACTTGGATAATGTTGTACTTTTGACAGGTTCTTGATTCTTCAATGTTAGTGATGTTAGACGCTGAGCGTGCTTATGAATGAAGATAACATATATGATATGTTCATCTATATTGTATATTCTCTTTATTTTTATGAGAGAATATTTGTAATGATATTATGTTAATATGAGATTTATCATAATCTCACTTAATGTAACATAAATATGTAACTTGACTTCATGGTGGTTTTGAGTTTGGATCATTTGTTACAAACATGATATATCCTTATGTTATATGACTTGATATTATGTTGTGATATTCTAATTTTTAAATGTTTAAGCAATGTTGCCATGGAATCTTGAGAACGTTTGTGTATATGTTTCTTTTGTACACTTGTTATAATCAAATGCTTTAACAAAAAAAAATTGTTCGGTTATTTTGTTACTTTTTGTGTTGTTCTCTGGGTTCCCTAGTGGGGCATTATAGATTGGTATTAGAGAAAAGGTTCTAACACTAGGTACTCTAGATGTTTGTGATGCCATTAGGTTGTCCTAGATGTTAGACTCTGTAGTTGTGTTTTCTTGGTTGTTTTTGTTTGTCGTATAACTGAGACTTGTCCTTGATTTTGTGTAGGACCATGCCTAGACGTTGTGGTAGAGGTTGTGGTCAAGGATGAGGTGGTGGCCATGGGGCTAACCACTAAGACACTCCCCCTCAGAGCTCTCATGAGAGTGAGCATGCAGAATAGTTGGGTCCTCAATTGGATCATGTGAGCAAGGAACAAATTCTAATACAACCATAGGTTGAGGGAGCACAATTTCATCCCTTACTTGAGGAGGTTGTTGCTCAACTTGGTCCTAGATAGGAGGTTGAGCAGGAAGTGGCTAGAGAATGAGAAAAATCACCTAGGAGAGTTGTTGATACTATAGATCAGGATGCCATTATTGAGGGCATATGAGAGACTTACTGAGGGTATTCCCTCTTGCATTCAAAGGTACTAGTGGTGGTCTAGAAGCAGAAACTTGGCTGATAGACTTGGGACGGTGCTTTTCTATGCATCCTTATGGTAGCAAAACTAGAGCTAGATGTCCCATTATGCATCTTAGAGGATTTTCCTCTACATGGTGGAAATTGGAGGAGAAAAAACTCCATCTAGAGATTGGTTTTGTTTCATGGGACATGTTTTTGGAGAGATTCAGAGCATGTTTCCTATTAGAGCATTGGAGACAATGACGTGTAGATGAGTTCCATGATCTAAATTAGATGGCTATGTCCATTGAGAAATTTGAGCATAGGTTCTACGAGCTCAAACAATATGTTAGGGTTGTGGATGATGAGGCTATGTAGGTACAACACTTCATTAGGGTCTTGAATGCCTGTATTAGCAGAGGAGTCAGAGTATTTGAGCTGAAGACTATGGAGGTTGTTGTGGAGAAAGCATGTATTATGGAGGAGAATCTAACTATGGATTTGGGTGGACATACTGGTGTTCAGATAGGTAGTGCACCTTGTTTAGGCTTTGGTCTATGTGGTGGTCAAGTTCAGATAGGGGGTTCCTCTCGAAACCAATAGACACCCGCTAAGGGTGGGAAAAAGCAGCAACAACGTAACTTATCGAAGAATAAGAATTCTCAAGCTCAACAAGGTAACATTTCAAAGTCTAGGAAGAACCGTAACTGGTGGCATAATAAATGTAATCGTCAGGATCAACTAACACAGAGTGCACAGTCTATGGGGAGCAGAGGAAACTTTCAACAATATAATGCACCTTTAGGTGGTAGAGGTTTTGGGAGGGGTATTGGTTGCTTTTTGTGTGGTCAGTAGGGTCACATTGCTAGGTAGTTCCCTATGAGAGGTACATTAGGATTTGGTCAGTGACCAACATCTTTGGAACCAACAGTTGGTGATGTAGGTTGTTCACACAGAGTCTTTGATACAATAGATAATCGCTAGGCAGATCATTAGAATACTATGGTTGAAACTTCAGGTCAGTTACAGGGTACTAATGTTTCTATCCTTTTTGATTATGGAGATACTGATTCATTTATTTCACCCTCTATTATTGAGCGATGTTGACTTGTGGTGGTAAAGCAAGGTTGTAGGTGGCAAGTAGAATTTTCCTCTTGGGTGAAGGTAGCAGTAGCAACCCTTGTTCACAATTGTGGACTAAGGATTGGAGCACTATATACCTTTGTAGATCTTTGTGTCACACCTCTTGGTTCTTTTGACATTGTTTTGGGTATGGACTGGTTGGAAACCCTTCCTATAGTAATTTATTGTTGACAAAAGACAATACGTTGCTTAGATGATTCTGGTGTAGTAGTTGAAATAATTGGCATACATAGACCCATCTCCTTGCCAGTTATATCTGCTATGCAATTGAGGAGATGTCTTCATCAGGGTTGTCAACTATTTACAGCAATAGTTATTAACTTGGAGGTAGGGGAGAATTGAGAGGTATCTCTTGATGATTACCCTATTCTTAGGGAATATGTAGATGTTTTTCCCAATGATATTCCTAGTATGCCACAGAAATGTGACATTGATTTCATAATTGACTTGGTTCCTGGAGCTAAGCCTATATCTCAAGCCCCATACAAAATGACCACACAAGAACTAGAAGAGCTTCATCTTCAATTGGAGGAAATTTTGGCTAAGGGTTTTATATGTCCAAGTGTTTCTCCTTAGGGAGCACCTATCATCTTCATGAAAAAGAAGGACATATCTCTCAAATTGTGTATCAATTATCATCAATTGAACAAAGTGATGATAAAGAATCGATATCCCTTAAGAAAAATCGATGATATTTAAGATCATATCAAGGGAGCTAATGTGTTTTCTAAGATTGATATGAAATTGGGTTACCATCAGTTACGCATTGCAGAATTAGACATTCATAAAATGACATTTCGAAATTGTTATGGGCACTATGAGTTCACAGTGGTACCATTCGGGTTGACAACTGCAACATCCATTTTCATGAGTTTGATGAATGGTGTTTTTCACACATCTTGATAATTTTATTCTCGTGTTTCTTGATGATATTTTGATCTATTTGAGGAACATGAAGGAGCATGGAGAGCATTTCAGATAGGTATTGCAGTGATTGAGGGAGAATCATTTGTAAGCAAATTTGAAGAAGTGCGAGTTCTTCCAAACTGAGGTGAAATACCTTGGACATGTTATCTCTGGAAGGGGTATTGTTGTGGATCCTTCAAAGATCCAAGCTATTATTGATTGGCTTGTGCCTACCAACATTCTTGAGGTTCACAGTTTTATGGGTCTTGCTAGATATTATAGACAATTTGCTCAAGGGTTTTCTAGGATTGCTCATCTTATTACTTCTCTTCACAGGAAAGGGAAGAAATTTATATGGAAAGATTAATGTTAGTTGGATTTTTAGACACTTAAGGAAAAGTTGACTAGTGCACCTATTTTAGTCGTTCCTAATCCTACTAAGGATTTTTTTGTTTGCACTGATGTGTCTTTGGAGGGGTTAGGAATTGTGCTAATGCAGGATGTTCGTGTGATCACCGTAGTCTATAGTACATCTTTACACAACCTAATTTGAATGCTAGGAAGAGATGATGGATGGAGTTCCTATGTGATTATGACTTCGAGGTGAATTTGTTTAGGGGAAAGAGAATGTAGTGGCTGATGCTCATAATCAGCGAAGAAATGAGCTTTCTACCGTGACTCTTGGAGTTGGTTTGAGGAATCGGATTTTAGCAGCACTTTCTACAAAAAAATTGTATCAGGAGGTGAAGATGGAGTTAGGATTAGGTAGAACCTTAGAGGGTAGATTCACAAGATATTTCCTTGAGTCAGATGGATTGTTGCAACATTTGGGTCGTATCTATGTACCACATTTAGAAGGTCTTTGTACATTGATTTTGTCAGAGGCACATCGAGCACCTTATTCAGCTCATCCTAGTGTTAAGAAGATGCATGCATCTCTTCATCAATTCTACTTTTGGCCCAATATGAAGTGTGATATCGCTGATTTTGTTTCGATATTTCTTGAGTGCCAGAGAGTTAACACTGAGCACCAACATCCCGTAGGAATTTTGTAGCCACATCTCATTCCTGAATGGAAGTGGGATATTATATTAGTGGACTTCCTTGTTGGTTTACCTATGTCATCTAGTCGACATGATGCTATTATGGTTACTGTTGAAAGGCTAACTAAAGTAGCACATTTTTCTCCGGTTCATTCTTCCTATAATGCCTCTTCTATAGACAAGATATTCATGGAGGATATTGTTCGGTTACATGGAATTCCTCATAGAATTATTTCTGATAGAGATCCTATATTTACATCAGATTTATGGAAATCCTTGCAGCATGCTTTAGGTACTCAGTTGAACTTTAGTTCAGCTTATCACCCTAAGACCGATGGTCAGATTGAGAGAGTCAATCAGATTATTGAGGATATGCTTAGAATGTATGTAATGGATCAAAATTCACGTTGGGAAGATTATCTTTACTTAGTGGAGTTCACCTACAATAATGGGTATCAAAGTTCTATAGGTATGCCTCCTTTTCAAGCATTGTATTGATGTCTTGTCAGACTCCATTGAGTTGGGATCGACTTGAGGATAGAGTTCTACTTGTACCTGAGATGCTTTGAGATATGGAGAAATAGGTTGCTCACATCAGAGAGAACTTGGTGGCAACAGAGAATAGGCAAAAGAAGTATGTTGATATGCATAGAGTGGATCATCAATTTTAGTTGGCAACATGGTATTTCTTTGGGTGTGTCTACGGAAGAGTCCAATCTGTTATGGAAAAGGATATAAGCTTGTGCCTCATTTTGTTGGACCATTTGATATTTTGGAGAGGATTGGTCTTGTAGCATATCGAATTGCTTTACTACCTAGTTTGTCATGCATTCATGATGTTTTCCATGTATCTATTCTTAGACCATATCATTCTAATATTTCACATGTGCTCAATTGGAATGCATTACAGGTAGAGGATGAGAAGCTGGCTTTGGAGCCCGTGTGAATTCTTTAGCATAGGAGACTCACCCTCAGGGGTCGAGATGTTGATCAGGTGAGGGTCTAGTGGGATCCTAGTGATGAGGCATCAACTACCTGGGAGGATGCGACACACATGAGAGAGATTTATCCATATCTGTTTGCAAGCTTCCAAGAGTAAGCCTTATCCTAGGGGGCGAGGATGTAGTGTCTCTCTAGTTGCTACAATTTGTTTATGTTCGGTTGATAGTTGTTTTAGTTGTGTTTTATACTATGTTGTTCTATTTTTCAGTTATGACTCTGACATTATGCTAGTTTTATACTATGTTGATGATACATTTTGGATATTGTTGATCATTTGAAAAAGTTTTTCCATAAACATGTTTTTCCAGAAAGATTAGAAAAATATACCTATAGTCTTTGGTTAAGTTTTACAATTTTGTTTCCCTGAATATTGAATTTTTTTTGCTTCCTTGTTTACCTAGCCACTTATTGAATTTGTTTTATAGACTCTTAAAATCTGCAAGAGAATCTTTATGAGATTCTTATACTAGTTCCAAGCCAGAAGTATGAGTAAAGAAAATCAATTTTTTGTAGCCTCAGGTTTTCTTTTTATAACATCTTGGAACTTTGGCTAGAGGCACCATAAGGGAGAGAGATTAAGAATTACTTCTCTTAGCTTTCTCTCTCTGTAATTTTAGACTCTTTCATTTTTATGCCTTATTCTCTTTGACTACACCTCTTTCTAGTTGATAAAACCCATTTGTTGATGTGTTTTTGTACACTTTCTCAACACAGGTAATGTATAGGTGCATCACCTCTCTTGAAAGACAATCTTCCACAATCAAATTGTAGAACACTATCCCAAGGTCTCTAATGTCAGGTCTTGATAGTTCTTGGAGTATCTTAGTTGATTTATTTGATTTGCTAGAATCACAAGGCAGACTTATAGATGAGCTACAAAGTGTGGGAAGTTGGGTTTGCAAATGCAATTTGAAAGTGTTGGAAGTGAATGAACAGTGGATGTCCACTAAAAATAGTAAGCTGAAAATCATCAAATTCATCTGATTTAGCTTCATGGTGATGCTTGATATCCTACTCTAACAAGGGACTAAAAGAAACAACAAAAGGAGAAGGGTTAAGAAAGTTGTTCTAATCCTAAGCTATGAATGAATAGTAATAATGGTGGTTGCTATAGTAGACAAGCCTCCTAAACTAAATTTTTCTTGACCAAGAGAAACCTACAGCTACACAAAACTAGTGCAATCTTCTAAGGTCTGCTGATTTTTAGATTACACATACACATCATGAAGATGCAATTGAACTAGGTTGCAACAATGACATAAAGAAGCCCAGGCTAACTTTGCACAACAACTTGTCATAAAAAAGTGCTAAAAGTATGGGATGAAAGCTCATCAAATACTATAACAACAACACCATCATGATAGCCATTCAAGAAAATAACACTAAAACTAACATGGAAGTAGAACCATGCATGCAAGATGAGAAAAATCAAAGAGAACATCCATAAAATCATGCAGTGTTGTCTTCTATTGTTGCAAATTATTTTTACAACAACTCTCCAACCATTTACAAATGATGGGAGGACCCCTATTTATAGTTTTCCAAAGCCCAAATGAATGGATAGGATTGAATTACATTGTGTGGCTCATATTTGATTGCACTAGGGCTTCACCTACCCCTCATTATATAGCAATTGAAAAATACATTCCCTGTCTTTTCTCTATTTTGTCTTGTAGTGGCCAGTCACTGTAGCAATTTTGTCTTCTATCTAATTGCCCTTTTGTTGTAGCTGAAACTGTTCAAAAGCTACCTTTTACTTGATGTGTTCGCAACATCCCTCAATCAATCAAATACACCTTGTTTGTAGATTTGCATTGTTGTTAAATGGATCAGATGATCTGATGAGACAGTTCCTGGTAGATCGTGATCGTTTGTTTGGAGGGAGGAAACTGCCGCTCCCTCCCACCACCTTCAAGGCCACCCTTTGCAATTTTGTCATCCACTCCCTTGACATAGGCCTTCTTCTAATGAAAGCTCTATTCATGGGTGCTAGGGGAAGAGGTGAGTATAAATGAGTGGTAAAAGGAGCAATGGGTCGTTTCCTTATTCAACTTTCTCAATGGGCCTCCCCGATGGATCTGCAGTAGGTTTCTTGAATCCTACATACATGAAGTGTCAAAAGGATTTCATATGCAAATCAAGGAAAATTTTAGTCAAATCCTACAAAATACTTGTTAGATCCACCCATGCATCATTAAAAGATCATAATATTCATATTTGGAGCTCATTTGGACCATAAAAATTAATGCAGGCTCAAGGGTGCGGGAACTACAAGGCAGAGGAACGATGGACAACAAACGATGGACAAAAGATGATGAATGAAAGGAGGATGGAAGGCAATGAATGATGGGTAGATGGCGGATGACAGATGGTGGGCAGACAACGGACGACAATGGAGGCCTGCAAGGAAAGTTCCCATGGATGGCAACGGAGAGACGATGACCTGCAAGGGAAGTTCCCACGGATGGCAACGGAGGGACGGTGGCCCACAAGGGAAGTTCCCATAGATGATGATGGAGGGACAGTGACCCACAAGGGAATTTCCCATGGATAGCGATAGAGGGATGGCAACCTACAAGGGAAGTTCCCATGGATGGCGACGAAGGGACAACGACCCACCAGGGAAGTTCCCATGAACAGCGACAAAGGGACGATGACCCACAAGGTAAGTTCCCATAGATAGAAATGGAGGGATGGTGGCTCACAAGGGAAGTTCCCATGGAAAGTGACGGAGGGACAGAGGCCTACAAGGGAAGTTCCCATAGATGACAACTAAGGGGTGGCAACCCACAAGGGAAGTTCCCACGGATGGCAACGAAGGGATGAAGACCCAACAAGGAAGTTCCCAAATGGCCATGGAGGGATGAAAAATGGTGGGCATCGACAGAGAGACGGTGTCCTACAAGGAAGTCCCTACAACGGCGAAGGGATGGTGGCCTGACATGAAATTTGTGCAACTTCCCAAAACTTAACGAAACCTTGGCAATTCACATATGCATCACAAAAACATCCCAAATCCATAGGACACTTGTCCCCAAAGTCAAAAAATGAAGGAAAAAGTGAATCAAGTGATCAGGGACCAAGTTAGTAGGAACAAGGAAAAAGGCAGAAAAAGGAAGGGAGGAGTTTGTTTCTCCCCAGATTTGAATGCCCCAAGTAAAATGAAGGGCAAGGAGTAGCATTTATAGGCCAATTTCCCTTAGTGGCATGCACTGATTTATTGGTATAGTGGACTGGGCTAGGTGAGATTTGGAAAGCCACACTCATTTGGATGCTTAGTCAAGGCTCAAATGGAGAAACTAAGCTTGGAGCCCACCATTCAGGTGGAAGTCAGGTGTTAGTCACCACTCAACGACGAAACATGAGCGGCAACTTGCATGAGGTGACCCACAACTGCGAGTCCATGAGGCTTGGAGGATGCCAAGGCAATAAATGAAGGGAAACCCGTAGGGGCATTTCCGCAAAAGAAAAATACTTAGTGAAAATTAGGTAGGTGAATTTGGTCAAGGGAATTTTATCATTTGAAGGCACATGACCAATTTGGGCTTGGAAAAAGGGGCATGTACAAAAATACAGGAACAAAGCAGCCCATCGGGAGCGAAAAGAGGGGGTCCCTACCTACGATGGGGCATGTGTGAAAAACATGCACAACGAATGGCAACTCACCAGGGAAATGCTCCAAAGCATTTTGATGAAAAACTGGAATCATGAACCTAGAATCTTTGGTTCTGATCTTCATGCTAGGGAAAACAAAGTAGATGCTTGACCAAAGGATCAAAACTACTAGCCAACCCAACCTCCACTATGATGAAAAATCCAAGTGTGTGCAATTGCATTAATTCCCATCCTTCAGTTGCTACAGGAACCCACGCTCCATCAAGTTATGCTACATAGTTTATTCTAACTCCAAAAGCATTTGGAACATTGCCTCGCTACTAGTTAGGCATCCATAGCCTCAACGAGGTTGTTGTTGTGATTCTCCCAAAAATTTCTCTACTACTAGCTAGGCATCCATAGCCCTGATAGAGTTGCTCAAATCCTCCTAAAAGGTTGAATTTATTCTTTCTTTTGATTTTCAATGTTTTCTTTTCTTTTCTTTGATTTTTCTCTTTTCAATTCCTTTTATTTCAACCCACAAGTAGTGAAACTCACACTCAAGGCTAAGAATCATGGTGGCACTGAAACATAATTTTAGGTTTTTCACTTAACTAGATTTCACAAAAGGCCCTACAATGACCTCTAGATTCTTAAAATATGTAAGAGATATAAGATTCTAGAATAAATCAAAATTGGGCCAACCAACAAGTCATCCCCTTTGAATCAAACACCCAGATCACTTCACACTAATAAAAGACCTTCACCATCTACTATAAAAACTTGATTAGAGTTTAACAAAGAAATACGTAGAACAACCCCAGGTGATAAGTATGGTTGTTGTGCACATAGATGTGCTTGGATAAATGCAGACAAACCCCAAGCAAAGCAGCAACAAAGTGCCAACATATAAAAAGCAAACATAAGCAAATGAAAAGCAAACACCTAAACTAACCAAAGGGAGAAAGAAAAAGAAAACAGCAAAGAAAATACCCTAAAGAAAACAACCTACAACAAACCAACTACTCTAACGAAAGAAAGAAAGTGAGCTATATACACGAAACCTACACTACCCAAAACAAATTATGTACAGAGATATTTACAAAGGACTATGTTCAAGCAAGGAAAGATGACGTTCACGTTCGTCAGATTTTGCAATGTATGAAAAATCAAGCGGGTGATTGTAATAGTTCTTAACCATGTAGATTCATCTTTATATTCAGAAAAAATAAGTTGAATAATGCAACAATCAAATTTAATCACACATTCAGGAAAAATCAGCAATTGAGGTGATTCATTAAACCCATGGTCAATCCATAGACATGTCTATCTCCCCTCATTCCCATAATCAAAATGATAAAAATAGTTTCAAGTATTCATAGGAGAAAGGAAAGATAGAACCTGGATGTCATCATGTAGATGTGGCAACATTTGACAGTCGAGAGCGAGAATTGCATCATCAATAGGCGCATTGGGAGCCTCAGGTAGGCACGGTGGAGGGTGTAACACTTTGGACATTAAGCTTGCATATGGCTGAGAGAACAGGGTAGAAAGAACTCCTACCAATCTTTGTGTGGGATTGGAACCCCTGTTGGTAATTCTTCCATGAGAAATACTTCTCCACGTTGATCATTTGCAAACCTGAGATCCACCTAGTTGTTGTCCTCAGATGGCAGTATGCTATCCCATTTCCTTTCCTAGGTGTCGACCTTATTTTCATGATGTTTAGTGTCATGGGATGATGAAATGCGTGGATTTGTCCTATTACAACCATCTTAATATGAAGGAGGATAAAAAATGATCATGGTGGAAGGACTCCAAGTTGCATCTTGTAGTTGGTTAATTCTATCATACTTATTGGTAGCAATCAGAACACCTCCACCTTTGTCTTCTTTTCTTTGCTAGTCATGCATCTCATCATGACGTTCACTCATTTCCTCTTGCTCATTGTCACTGTAGATGGACCAGGAGTTCCTCTCCCAATCTGGAAACTCTAATGCTTCACTGTCTAGAGGTTCAGGTAGTAGGCCTTCATCACCTCCATCTTCTAAGATGTATTCTTCTTCAGTGTTGGCATACCTCTGCAATACAACTCCCAATGGAAAGAAGTCATCAATGGATGGAACCTCATCAAGGGGACCAAAATATACTATGCAATTTCCTTCCAAAGAATCACCATAAAGCCTATTGTCAATGGTGCACAAATGCTCTTCAAGAGGAAGAAATTATTGATGACTGGTGGACAACATTCCTATTTGATCTACTTCAAATCTCAGAAGCTTGAGACTGTATTGTTGTCCTTCTTCTATTGCTATCCCAACATCCTCTTGAGGCCTGCCTTTAGCTGAGTCATCACTTGGTTCAGGCTCTTGTTCTTCTACTTCGATTCAGGAAGCAAGTAGAGGAGGTCGGGCACTTGGCTACTCCACTTTTCCTCTAACTTGTTTGACAGCTTCTTGGCAAAGCTCGCATGCAAACTCAAAGTGTGATGAATCATGTAGTCTACACCAATTCGGAAATAGTAGTACCTCCAAATCCACTTGGTGTTTAAGTTCAGACCAGTCTCTTAAGAGTCTTGAGAAAAGCTCATTATATCTTTCCACTATTAGGTCCTCATCATCACTTGTGAAGGAATTTTGATGGTAGACAGTTGCGGCCTGTGGTTGTTCCCATTCCTCTAAAGCTTCATTTTTAGATACTTGGTGATTGTCATTGTAGATGGAGAGGTCCTCTAATTTTATTTCACTTATTCCTTCATCATCGTTTTCTCCTACCCCAAGGCTTTCAACCTCCTCTCCTTTTTGATTCTCAACATCTATTTTGGTTGTCCTAGCATATGTTGTTGCAGACTTCATTGGTTCATCCTTGATTGCCAATGTTTCTTCTTCTTGAGTGGAGGGATACCTTTTACTGATGGAGAAAGGGCCTTCTAATTCCTTTCTATCTGAGTTTCCATCAAGACCGTTTGTTGTCTTGAGGGAATCAACTCCTCTCTAAGTTTCAGCTTTCATGTTTGTTGTCCCAACACTAGCTTGTGTCCAATTTCTTAGTTCATCTTTACTTTTCTATCCTCCAAATGTTGATAGCTCTTTTTCCTCATGGAATGATTTGTCCTCATTGAAAGTTAGCTACTCCAACTTGTGCAACCTGTCTTTGACCTGAGTGATAATGTTTTTGCATGATGAACAAGTAACTTCTGAATGAGGTGCATTGTGAAATCTACACCAACTTGTCATCAGTACCTCCTCCAATATTGGTTCATCTTCTCTGCCCAAAAATTATTGGATCAGCCCCTTGAATGCCTTAGCTGTCATGGTTGTCAGATCTTCTTCTGGATCTACAAGAGCTAAAGGTTGATATATTTCCCAAAAGGGAATTTCTCCTTGCAAGATTTTCAATTCTGCTCAAGAAAGTTAGACATCCCAATTCATTGTGCCTGCACATACCATGGATTATACACTTGTCTTCCAATGCAAATTGCTGCAACAGTCTCCTCAATCTTCTATTCAAATCTGCATGTAGCTGAGTGATGTTGATTTACAAATGTTGCTCCATCTTAGCTCAACTTTGTTTGCCTTCAAAATTTCCTAATTTTAAAATTCCAGCATATAAAGAGATTTTCCTATCTCGAATTTCTTCTTGAAGGTTCTCTTTTCAACTTCCAAATTTTAGCTTTGTAGCCTCAACATGTCGGACCTCCTTCTAGCACCAATTTTGTTGATGTGTCTGTACACTTTCTCAACACAGGTAATGCATAGGTGCATCACCTTTCTTGAAAGAAAATCTTCCACAATCAAATTGTAGAACACTATCCCAAGGTCTCTAATGTTAGGTCTTGATAGTGCTTGGAATATCTCAGTTGATTTATGTGATTTTCTGGAATCACAAGGAAGACTTATAGATGAGTTACAAATCATGGGAAGTTGGGTTTACAAATGCAACTTCAAAGTGTTGGAAGTGAATGAACAATGGTTGTCCACTCAAAAGAACAAGCTGAAACTTATCAAGTTCATCTGATTTAATTTCATGGTGATGCTTGAGATCCTACTCTAACAAAGGACTAAAAGAAATAGCAAAAGGAGAAGGGTTAATAAAGTTGTTCTAATCCTAAGCTATGAATGAACAATAACAATGGTGGCTGCTACATTAGACAAGCCTCCTAAACTGAGTTTTTCTTGACCAAGAGAAACCTGCAGCTACAAAAAACCAGTGCAATATTCTAAGGTCTATTGATTTTCAGATTACACATACACATCATGAACATGCAATTGAACTAGGTTTCAAAAATGACATAAAGAAGCCCAGGCTAACTTTGCACAATAGCTTGTCATCAACAGGTGCTAAAAGTATGGGATGAAAGCTCATCAAATACTATAACAACAACACCATCATGAAAGCCATTCAAGAAACTAACACAAACTAACATGGAAGTAGAACCATGCATGCAAGATGGGAAAAATCAAAGAGAACATCCATAAAATCATGCAATGTTGTCTTATATTGCTGAAAATTCTTTTTACACCATCTCTCCAACCATTTACAAATGAGGGGGGACCCCTATTTATATTTTTCCAAAGCCCAAATGAATGGATAAGATTGAATTACATTGTGTGGCTCAGATTTGATTGCACTAGGGCTTCACCTACCCCTCATTATATAGCAATTAAAAAATACATTCCTTGTATTTTCTTTATTTTGTCCTATAGTGGCCAGTCACTGTAGCAATTTTGTCTTCTAGTTGATTGCCCTTTTTCTACAGTTGAAACTATTCAAAAGATACCTTTTACTTGATGTGTTAGCAACATCCCTTAATCAATCAAATACACCTTGTTTGCAGATTTGCATCGTTGTTAAATGGATTAGATGATCTGATGAGGCAACTCCTGATAGATCATGATCATTTTTTTGGAAGGAGGAAACTGCCACTCCCTCCCACCACCTTCAAGGCCACGCTTTGCAATTTTTTCATTGACTCCCTTGACATAGGTTTGCTTCTAATGCTAGCCATGTTGATGGGTGCTAGGGGAAGAGGCGAGTATAAATGAGTGGTGAAAGGAGCAATGTGCCTTTTCCTTGTTCAACTTTCTCAATGGGCCTCCCCGATAGATCCATAGTGGGTTTCTTGAAGCTTGCATACATGAAGTGTTGTAAGTGCTTTCATACACAAATCAAGGAAAATGTTAGTCAAATCCTGCAACCTCCTTGTTAGATCCACCCATGCATCATTAAAAGATCATAATATTCATATTTGGAGCTCATTTGGACCATAAACATTAATGCAGGCTCAAGGGTGTGGGAGCCATAGGGTAGAGGAATGATAGACAACAGATGATGGAAAATGGACGAGGAACAACATGCAGATGATGGGGGACAAACAGTGTGTAGATGGAAGATGGCGATGGAGGGATGGTGGCCTGCAAGGAAAGTTCCCATGGACGATGATGGAGGGATGACAACCTACAAGGGAAGTTCCCATGAAGGGGGATAGAGGGATGATGACTTGCAAGGGAAGTTACCACAGATGGTGATCGAGGGACGGTGGCCCGCAAGGGAAGTTCCCATGGATGGTGACAAAGGGACAACACCCTGCAAAGGAAGTTCCCATGGACGGTGACAAAGGGATAGTGACCCGAAAGGCAAGTTCCTATGGACAACGATGGAGGGATAGTGGCCTGTAAGGGAAGTTCACATGGACAGAAACAAAGGGACAATGACCCAAAAGGGAAGTTCCCACAGACAATGACAGAGGGACAATGAACTGCAAGGGAAGTTCCCATAGACTACGACAGAGGGATGACGACCCACAAGGGAAGTTTCCACGGATGGCCACAGAGGGATGGCAGCCCACAAGGGAAGTTCCCATGAATGGAAATGGAGGGACTGAGACTCACAAGGGAAGTTCCCAAATACAACAATGGAGGGATGGTGGCCCACAAGGGAAGTTCCCATGGACATAAATAGAGGGATGATGACCCACAAAGGAAGTTCCCACAGACAACAACGAAGGGATGATGACCCAACAAGGAAGTTCCAAAATGGCCATCGAGGGACAACAGACCGAAAGGGAAGTTACCAAATGGCCACGAAGGGATGGTGGACGATGGATGGCGAAGGAGTACAAATGCCTGCAAGGAAGTCCCTACGGTGGTGGAGGGACGACGGCGTGACATGAAATTTCTGAAACTTCCCAAAGCTTAAAGAAACCTTCACAGTTCACTCAGGTATCACAAAAACATCCCAAACCCATAGGCAACTTGTCCCCAAAGTCAAAAAATGAAGGCAAAAGTGAATCAAACGATCAAGGACCAAGTTAGCAGGAAAAAGGAAAAAGGCAGAAACAGGAAAGGGGGGACTTTGTTTCTCCCCATAGTTGAATTCCCCAACTAAAATGAAGGGCATCCCGAGTAGCATTTATAGGCTAATTTCCCTTAGTGGCATGCACTAATTTCTTAGTACAACAGACTTGGGCTAGATGAGATTCAAAAATCTACACTTGTTTGGATGCTTGGTCAAGGCTTAGATGGAGAAACTAAGTTTGGACCTCACCATTTGGGTGGAAGTCGGGTGTTAGTCACCACTCAATAGAAAAATATGAGTGGCGAACCACAACTACGGGTCCGTGAGGCTTGGAGGATGTCAGGGCAATGGATGAAGGGAAACCCATAGGGGCATTTCCACAAAAGCAAAAGACTTAGTGAAAATTAGGTAGGTGAATTTGGTAAGGGGAATTTGATTGTTTTAAGGAACATGACTAATTTGGGCTTGGAAAAAGGGGCACACAAAATGAGTTGGAATAAAGCAGCATGCCAGGAGTGAAAAGAGGGGGTCCTTACCTATGGCGGGGTGTGTGTGCAAAACATGCACAACATCCTCCATGATGGAGTGTGATGCTTTGCTAAGTCATTGGAATTTTATTGACAATTCTAGCCTTTGTTGAAAATAGTTAGTCACTGAATGATGCATCAATATTGTTTTGAATCCAATTTATTCTCAGTTTCTCTATTTTATTTCTCATGCATGATCTACTCTCAACCAATAAACTTGCAGTTACTACAACCATTAGCTTTGTGAATTCTATTTGTTGAAGTTGGCACTAATCTCTTAAGTCGCCCCCTTATTACCTGATCTTTAAATTGTCTTGGGTTTAATTGTTCTCCTGATAGCACATGCTGAATTTTGAAGAATCTATTTTGAGTGTGGTATGGTATGCTAAATGGAAATGTGTATATCTCTCCATCATAAACTTGTATGTTTTATAAAATTTACTGCAGTTATAAATCAATGTCGATGGTATTAATGTCTTTGATAATGGCTCTTATAACAGTGACTACCTTATATTTATTCCTTTTGATCTAATTGTAATCTAGAGTCTTTAGCATCCTGTTGTTAATTCTGTGTCTTTTATGCTTTTGACATGCTAACTTTATGTCTTTCTTAAATGGTGTATTCTTTTGTGCATGTGCAACCTATAATTGACAGTGTATTATTTTATGGTAGTATAAATTAACAATTTAGGAGTGTTTTATTTCAATGGTTGTGTGCGTTATTGTTTTTAAATTACTTCAGTTTTGTATGTTATTTTTTTTAGTTACTTCAGTTTGCTTCCTCTTGCAACTAGTGTGAAGTTCTTAACTGATTTTAAAAAATGCAAAATTAGATTTCATTTCTTTGGGAATTAATAAACATTTATATGTAATACAAATGCTTAAATGAAATTTGAATAATTCTATTTATATTAATTTTATTTTCATTGATTAAAATGACCATGGTATCTATTGAATGAATAGATAATATTTAAGATTTTGTTTTAATAGTAAAATATTTAATGGATTATTACTTTAAACTATACATTTATTATTGATTTAGAGTTAAAGAAAGAATTTGTGGAAATGAATTTATTAGAAGTTGGAATGCCTTAAAGATATTTATTTTTATCAAGTAATATCTTTATTTCACTTTGTATTCATGATGTGTTGAAAGATTATTATGTGGAAAACTTCATTTGTATTTGTCTATGGGATTTTAAATGGGCACTTTTAGTGTTAGTATACTTTTGTAATTTCCAGAGGCTACCGTTAAAGTTTACTTTGAAGGGAATTTAATGCTTGCTTATTGTCATCCATTGCATGAATTGACTTTGGACTTAGCCATGCATGAGGTAATATCTTACTGAAATATTTGAAATGTTGTATGGTATCGCCATGTTATGAAAGGTATATTCATGGTTTATTTTTCCATGCATGATGGCTATCCTTGTTATTGTCAACTAGTGAAGTTTTGTATATAAGAAGAGTGGCTTTTGATAGTGTTCGGACCCCTAAGAGGTTACCAGGGTAACCTACCGAAAGTAGTTAATCCAATGAAAACCTTAGACTTAAAGTGTTATGGGTTGGGTAATATTCACTTAATAACTCAAATTAATGTTTTTCCTCACCTAATACCTTAGTGCTTGCATAGATTAAGGGTAGGTTGAGATGGCTTAGAATGGCATAACCGTTCACTTTGTCCTCTCAAAAAGTGTTTTGGTTCCACATGAGTTCGTTTAGGGGCCGGGAATTGGTAGAGATTGCCAGGGTAACTCAAGATGAGGGCTAGTAATCTAGGAAGATTCACCAGGGTAACCTAGAACAACAGTGTGATGACACACTTCTCCTTATACATGTTTTTGTGGTCTCTTATGTAGAGTCACCTTTGTTTTTTTTGTTGCCTCTAGGAGCTTGTTAGTGATCATGTGATTCAGATACTATCATGTCGTTATGTGATTGTTAGTCATGTGATGTTATGTTCTATTCTCTTGTATGTTTAATTGACTTGTGGACCTGATATTATCTCCTAGCATGGAGGGAGTGGACCTTTGGGTACCACATGGTTGGGAGGAATGTTCTATTTCATCCATTGGGTCCCCTCAAAGATGTTGCTATGCTTGGATAATGTTGTACTTGTGATAGGTTCTTGATTCTTCAATGTTTGTGATGCTAGACGTTGAGAATGCTTATGAATGAAGATAACATATATGATATGTTATTCATCTATATTGTATATTCTCTTGATGTTTATGAGAAAACCTTTGTAATGATATTATGTTAATATGAGATTTATTATAATATCAATTAATGTAATGTAAATATGTAACTTGACTTCATGGTGGTTTTGAGTTTGGATCATTTGTTACAAACATGATATATCCTTATATTATATGACTTGATATTATGTTGTGATATTATTATTTGTAAATTTTTAATTAGTGTTGTCATGGAATCCTAATAATGGTTTTGTATATGTTTCTTTTGTACACTTGTTATAATCAAATGTTTTAACCAAAAAAAATGTTTAGTTATTTTGTTACTTTTTGTGTTGTTCTTTGGGTTCCCTAGTGGGGCGTTATCGAGTTTTAAGGTTAGGGTAGAGTTATGTTACATTTAGGGTTATGGTTAGGTTTAAGGTTAATATTATGGTTTTTGGTTTATTTTTTGGCTTCATTTAGGGTTAATATTATGGTGCAAGTTAAGGTTAGGGTTAGGATTAGACTAGGGTTAGTATTATCATTTATGTTTTATAGTTAGGGTTATATTTATAATTAGGTTTTAGGGTTATAGTTAGGGTTTTTTTTTTTTGTAGGAATGGGGTTGGGGTTGGGGTTGGGGTTGAGGTTGGGGTTAGGGTTAGGGTCAGGGATATGGTTAGGGTTAGGATTGTGGATAAGGTTATTAGAGTGAATGTAGCTAACCCTATTCTCAACTCTAAAATCATAAACATAACTCACACCCTGAGCTTAACCCTAACCCTAATCGTAAAACTATCCCTAATCATTACGTAAATAGTAAGCCCTAAAAATAATAATGTAAAATAACCTAAAAATATATAAATTTAACCTATTTCTAACCCAAACCATAATCCTAACCCTAAACCTATCCCTAGCCCTAACCCTAACCCTAACCCTAAGAATAATTTCAAAATCATAACCTTTAACCTAAACGTATCCCTAAACCTAACCATAATTATAACACTAACTATAACTGTAAACTTATCCTTAAACCATAAATAATCATAACCCTAACCTTCCCTTAACCCTAACCATAAACCATAGCCCTAACACTAACCAAAAATTGTAACCTTAAACCTAACCCTTATTGAAACATAATTAAACCTTAACCTAAATGAACCTTAACCTTAACTCTAATTGAACACTAACCACTAATCTAATTAAAACCTAATTATAACCATAACCAAAATAATCCTAATTGAACCCTAACCCTAACCTTAATGCTAAACCTAACATTATTATTAATCCCTGAAATATTATTAATAAGCTTAAATGAACCCTAACCCTAGCCCTAACACTAACCTTAATGGTAACCCTAACATTAAACCTAACCCTAACCCTAGCCCTAACCCTAACCTTAATCCTAAACCCAAATTTTACCCTAAATGAACCCTAACTCTAACCATAATTGAACTCTAAACCTAGTCCTAGACACTAATTGTAACCCTATTTGAATCCTAAGTAACCTTAGAGTTTAGAGTTAGTGTTACAATTCAATTAGGGTTAGGGTTATTGTTAAGCTTAGGGTAGAGTTAGGTTACATTTAGGGTTATGGTTAGGTTTAAGGTTAAAATTACAATTTTGGGTTTATTGTTTAGCTTTAATTTAGGGTTACAAATAGGGTTAAGGTTAGGGTTAGTGTTAAGGTTAGGGTTAGATTAGGGTTAGGATTATGGTTTAGGTTTTAGGTTTAAAATTAGATTTATAATTAGGTTTTATGGTTTTGGTTATGGTTAGGGTTATTTCTAGATTTGGATTATGGTTTGGGTTGGGGTTAGGGTTAAATTTAGGGTTAGGGGTAGGGTTATTAGAGTGAATGTAGGTAATTAATGAAATATAAATATTTGAATATAATAATAAGAGTGCTTAAGTTAGGGTTATAGTTATGAGAAATAGAGTTAGGCTTAGGCTTACAATTGTAGATTAAGGTTAGGGTTAGGGTTACAATTATACTTTATGCCTTATAGATTAGGATTACATTTACTTTTACAGTTGGGGTTCTAGTTAGGTTTAGGGTTAGTGTTAGGTTTAGAGTTAGGGTTAGGGTTAGGATTAGGTTTTACTATTAGTGTTATAATTAGGGTTACAAAATGAGTTAGGATTAGGGGTAGGCTATCCCTAACCCTAACCCTAACCATAACCATAACCTTAAGCATAACTCTAACCTTAACTACAACCATAACCCAAATCCAAAGGAACCTCCTAATCCTAATTGTAAAAACTAAGCTTAAATCTAAAAACCCTAAACCCTAAACCATAATATCATAACCCTAACGTAAGCCTAACCCTAATCCTAACTCATAGTCTAACCCTAACCTTAACCCTAATGTGAAAAGTAAACCATAACCCTAAACCTAAACCTAACTACAACTCCAACCATGAAACAAAACCTATTCCTAAACCCTAAACCCTAAACCTTAACCCTAAACCCTAAACCCTAAACCCTAACCCTAACCTTAAATCACACCCTAACTATAACACCTTAACCCTTACGATAAACCATAATCATAACCCTCACCTAACATTAACCATAATATGATAAATTTAACCTAATTATAATCCTAACCCTAACCCTAACCTTAACCAATAAATTAATATTATCGATAATACTAACATTATATATATAACCATTTAATAGTATCAATTAATGATATACATTAAACCACATTTAATATTGAATAAAATATTATTGACAGTTGTGCTGCCACTATAAACTAGCTTATATATCTTAATATTAATCTATATAATATACGCAGAGAGATATCATTTTTGAGGCATATTTTTTTTGGATTTTTTTCTTTTTCAAATTTTTAAAAATGTGCCTCGAAAATGATATCTCTCAGAGTATATTATTGTAGACATGGAAAATATACTGACATACTTGATCTTGATTTCTAACATCATTTTGTCCTAAATCATCTTCTTAACTAATCATCACCCTTTGTCCCTTAATTAAATAAAACATCATTTATCTGATTAAGTCATTCTCTCTTGTTAATTAAATAAATCAACGTTATTTAATTAACCCTCTAGTCTCTATTTAATTAAATAATCCATTTTATTTGATTAAATCTCTAAAGTCATCTTATTAATTAAATAAATTAAACCTTGTTTAATTTAATCTAACATCATCCTCTCTGATTAAATAAATCAAATCCTTTATTTAGTAAATCTAAATTACAATCTTCTCAACTTTGATTTAAATCAACCCAAAAATCTAAATCAAATAGTCACATCATCTAATCCCTCATTAAATTAATTAAACCTTGGTTAATTTAATCCTAATCATCCAAATCCTCTAGATATTGCCACTTGCATATGAAAATATATTTAATGGATTTATTAAATCCCTATTTTCTTTCAACTTGGCATCTTTATGGGATATTCCTCCAAGTTTGAAAATCCCTCCAAGTGGATTTTTCCTTCCAACAAGACATTCATTCCCTCTTACATGTCCTTGTGCATTGAGCCAAGTGGCATTTAATTCATTCTTTTTCCCTCTAACATGTCATTTCATGATTTTCAAATTCCACCTAATTTCATTTATTGTGCACATTCATCAAAATGTGCTCAACTCCATTCACATTTTGACAAGTGGCACTTGCCCATTAGATGTTGAACAATTCTGCATTACCTAATTTTTCTCATTCTCCCATCTTGTCTTTCTATAAATAAGAGGCTTCTCTCCTCATTTTGATCATCCACAATTTGAGCAAGTCTACTATACTCAATTTCATCCTCAAGCATATCCATTTTCATCCATTTTATCAAGTTTATAGATAGGTTATTGTAGGTTTCTTCATGGAGCTCAATTGAATCAATCATCATGTGGATCAATCTTCATCAAATCATCACAAGCTTTCATAGGATTTGAGAAAGGGCCAATTTCCACATCAAATTGGCACCAATTCCCCCACGGGATTGAGATTTTGCATCTTAAAATAGGATTTCATTGCTTTCTTGGTTCATTTCCTTCATTTTCTTTCCTATTTGAGCTTTGCAAATGGATTTCATGGGGAATCTTGATTCTCACTTGCATTTTATCTAATGATGTGTTTGTGTAGGTCTAGAATTGGGGTTCTACAATTATATAAATTAATATTAAGATATATAAGCTAGTTTATATTTTTCCCAATGAAGTAAAGGATAAAACATAGCTTGTTGTATAAATTGTAATTTAATTTCATTACAAATCATTAGTATTTTTTTAATTATTCAATTTTAAAAAAAATGATTGCTCTAAAATTAATGTAATCATATATTTTAAATTATTAATAAATATATTATGGTTATTATATATACTTTCTATTTAGATTGATTATAAATTTTTCAACTTGAAATTATTGCTAATTTTTTTATTTCTTGATATAGGGAATAACCCAAGATCATCAACTATAGAAAACCTTCACAAAATAGCGAGAGAGACATGAGGCCATTTCACCAAATAAGGAGTGAAAATATGAGATAATAAATTACATAATGTTATAGGCTTTTAAAACTGTGAAAATGTTGACGGGTAAGAAAACTACCCCCACTAGAAAAAACTACCCACACAGGAATAAAAAACTAATTACCCTATTAAATTCAAACTATGTGCCTATGTTAAAACTTAATTAAGTAAATATGCATTTACTCTAACACCCCCCCTTAAGTGTAACTTAGGGAGAATGAATGAAGATGCAATATGGGTCTCGGCTACACAACCATGTTTTTTTCTTATCAAAAGGCTATTCCCTATATATATTTATATTGATATAATAGAGAATTTACATTATCATTTGTCATCAGACTATTGTCCACCCCTATTTATAATCTTCTCTAATACATACCTATATTATCAGCTTCTTTTAATTACATATATTGCAAATACTTTTGTATCCACAAAACTTTATAATCTTCCCTAATACAGACCCGTATTATCAGCTTCATTTAATCACATATATTACAAATACTTTTGTATCCATAAAACTTGTAAATATTTGATCAAAAGACTACTTGAGTTAACACTGTCCATCATCACATTCCATCTTCAAGCAAGATTCACCTTCAGTTGTCTCTTTCCATCTTTGAGCAAAAAACCTTCAGTTATCATTTGCATAATAACCAAAAAGTTGTTCACCATCAAACAAACTATTCCTCATCATTACAGGGTTTTCATTTTCTCCCTACTCTTCAGCTAAAAAGTCTTCTACGGGATGAATTTCAGGGCTAACATTAAGGTTAAACCCTCAATCTCTAGGAAACTCTTCTTGCTACACTTTTTCTTTTGCAACCATTTGAGCATTCTGGGCATCGAATGAGAGATGGGTACTATTCTCATCTTCTAACTCAGAAATTTGGGGTAGAAAAGGTGGAACATGAACATGACCCAAGAGCACCATGATATCCTAGACAATGACTTTTGCTTTTTCTATTAAGTCATCATCAAACTCATATGCATACCTTCTAAGTGCATTCAGCATGAGGCTAGAGTTTCAATGAGAAAGTGATTTCCTTATTACTACAAACAACTTTGGAAATGTTGTACAAAGCAACAAAAGGTGTCTAGGAGAAAAGCCTCCAACATAACCATGTCCCTTCTAGAGATCATACCTTTGACAGGCTTTGGAGAGAACCCTGTTTAGCAAAAAGTCCTTATTCACAACTTTATTAGTTACCAATTTCACAAGCCTAACATCCTAAAGAAAGTCGAATAAATTGGATATGAACACATAAAGGAATTGAGATGGATATATTACCCTCTTTGCCTCTGGCTCTAGGATTTCTTTGCCAATAACCCTCTTGATATGCTTGATAAATATTGCATAGTGCCCTTTGAAAACCAGTTGAAGCTCAACATCACCTATTTCCTCATAGATCAGTAGCTCCCAATCGTTGACAGGAATGTAGACCTTGTAGTTTCACGGATAGAACTCCATTTGCCTCCTTTTACACTTCACACAGTATAGTTTTGGAACTCTAATCTCACCACTACTAGAAGTATTCTATTAATTCATAAAATCTATTCTCCAAGCCCTTTGCATAGACAAATTCGTTGGTGTAAAATTGAGCAACATTCCCTCAAATTTATTTCCCATATCCAAGCTAAAGATGTCTTTTAGAAAGTATCTTATCAAAGTCTATACAACATTCACTCTTATATCAAGGGAATTATTACACATGGCACACTTTGGATAGCTTCTAACTGGATTAAAACCACACTTAGCAATACGTATCCTCTGCATAAACATTCTCTAAATTTAGACATGCCTCCTTTATAATTCCAAGACATTTCAAAGCAAATGGTACAAAGTATGATTAAATCACACTCCCAATTCACACATTTTAAAACAATGTGAGGATCCATATATTTTGACACCTATAGCCTGCATAGGACACACAATGTTAGTTGAAAAGAGGTTGAATCTTATATCATGAGGATTTGCCTCATAGTTTTTAACTGCCATTAAGAGTACTTCAAAAATATATTATGTATGCTTTAATTTGTTCCCTGGAAGAAACATATTGGACCTTAGCTCCACTCAAGTCACCTAAAACACATCTTCATGCAAGAGAATTCACATGAGCTTACCATTAATAGTACCGGTACCTTGGCGTACAGTCTATCTTCCACATATTAACAAGATATGATGCGATACCCACTGTACATAGTTGATGTCATGTATACTATCCCAAACCTTAACACATCCGATTTGGATTTATGCAAGGTTATCTTAATCTATCTACACAGCTATTATTTCTGAAACATCACATTTGTCTATACTTTTTCCACTAGGAAATTGCTTCTCAAGCAGGAAGCAACACTTTACCATACACACTAGGAATGAGTTGATTTGCTTGCCAAAATATCTACACTTTTTGACATGTGTTAATGCATCTACACATTTATTCTCCCTGAAAGAACACATCTGTCTATACTTTTTCCGTTTGGAAATTACTTCTCAAACAAGTAGCATCACTTTTCCTTACATGTTAGGAATGATTTGATTCACTTACCAAATGGAACTTTACTCTCAAGAGAAGATCCTTTGCCAATTTTTTGCCTTACACATCAAGAATGAGTTGATTTGCTTACCAAAAGGCACTTTGATCTCAAAGAGTAGATCCTTTCCCAAGTGCGTGTAATGTACACACATTTTTTTTACTTGTACACTCTAGCTTAATGATGTGTTAAACATTACACTTCAGTAGCAAAAGCTCTATCATCTCTTGACAATACTTCTACAAATTTAGATTGAAATGTCTGTTCAACATGAAAAACTTCCTCACTTAACTGATCACATCCATAGTTGGCCAAAAAATATGCAACACTATTACCCTCTCTATATACATGGGAAATTTGATAGAGTTCAAATTTATCTAACAATTCCCATATATGTTTCATTATATATCCCAATTTCTAGTTCACCAAATGTCACTGTCAACATGCATTAATGATTAAAAATGAATCTCCTTCAACTTGAATCTTTGTAAGCTTACAACGACGAGCTAATTTTAAACCATAAATCAACTCCTAAGCCTCAACTTCATTATTAGTTCCATTTTGTAATTTGTATGACGTAGCACAAAGTACCAACCCCTTATGGTCTCTAATGATAGCACCTACTCCTAACAATCCCATATTCCCTCTAGAAGCTCCATCACAGTTCAATTTAAACAAGCCTTTTATTGGAGGTTTCCACCTTATTTCTTTTCTATTAATTTTCTAAGTTAATTGAAACTCACTTCCTTTAAATGGTAGCTTAAGGAAAGGCCAACTCATCATTAATTTTGAATCCCAATTTGAAAATATTGAACCCACATGTTTTACTTTACTTACATAACGATTTACAATTTTTGAGATTGATTGCTCTAAGGTATTCAACACCAGCCAAAGATTAATTTTTTCTTTTTGAATAATAATCCTATTTCTTGCCCACCATAAAGCCCAAAGTACTGATGCTAGAATAAGTGACTAGATGATGGAAAAAAAAAGAGTTGGTAAAGAGAACTCGTCATCTTGAGTATAAACTCCCGAGAGTATTAGGTAATGGTGAATTTAAATTCATTTTGTTTAACACAAATAACCAACAACTTTGTGCAACCCAACATTGCAATAAAAGATGATTGACATCTTCAAATTCCTCATTGCAAAGTACACATTTAAAAGGCTCTGTAATCCCTAACTTTGAGAGCCTATCACTAGTTAAAATCTTGCTTCTAATAGCTAACCAAGAGAAGCACCCAGCTTTAGGTAGAATCATAGGGTTCCAACAAAAGTTGTATGCTCTTTGTTTCACTACCTGTTCGCCTGATTGTGAAATTGACTTATACCCATCTTTAACTATGTAAGAACTAGAATTAGACTTTACACAACCATGTTAGGTGCCCATTTACAATGAAAAAAGGAAATCTCTCGCAACTGAAGAAAAGGAGAAAAACCTAGAGGGAAAAAACCCTTCTCCAAAAGAGAGAAAATAAAAACAAAAACAATGCATGGATGGAGGACTTAGTCACACCCCCCAAGAACTGCATACATCATAGATATACAATCAACAACCCCCCCATAAGAGGGAAAGAGAGATACTATATAGCCCCCCCCCACAATGTGTAATCACCTAGAAAAATAGTAAGTGCCTGAAGACAAAACATGATCTAGTGTCAAAAAACAACTTGTCTCCCTTTTAGAAGAAATAAAATATAAATACAAATATAGGTATGCTTCCCAAAGAAGCATGAATATGTATGATGATGTCTCTAGAATCTGTTCATGTGTTTCCAAGACCTTGGAAGATGATGCCACAAACCAATCAAGAACATGCCTAATCACAACATAAGGTGACAAACAAGGTACCAATAGAAATTGATGTTGAACAATATCCAGAGATTGAAATGGGGTGACAATAGTTGTACCACAACTATCATCGAATAGGAGGGATATACCCTCAAATGTATCCTCCAAATCTAAAATATGAGATTCTACAAAAAAGCAACCAATGTCCAACAAATATGAATCCCAATCAAGAAGACAATGAGATACTGGTGATGAATCACTAGATGTGCTCAATGAATTATCAACACAAAATGAATGATCCTGTAGAACAAGAATTATAGGAGTCTTAATCAATGACTTTGCACAATGAATCACTGAAGGTGAACGTATATCAACTGTCTCTGATGGAGAAGAAGGATCATCTAAAAAACCTTCATCATCCTCATCTAAAGACTCAAATTAATCCAAAACTTCAAACTCCTACATAGTAGCATGATCATAAGATATCCTATCTAAAAAGTGAAGAGGCACAAGACAATCTAAAATAGGATCATCTAGGAATGGCTAAGTATCAGGATCTCCATGTATTTCCCAGATTTTAATCCAAAGAGTATATGGAAACTCAAAATGATCAATAGCATCTAAAGTGGCATCATCAATATGCATTGTAATAACTCCTAGGACATCATCCCTTTTGTAATTCCATGCAAACTTCTTACTATCAGTACTAGGAATGGGAACAAGATTATATAGGTATGGAAAAAGATGAAGCCATCTCAAGTGATTCAATATACCATCTCTCCATTGTGTATAATTTCCCCTTTCCAACATAATCACAACAATATGCAAAGAAAACCCCATAAGAACTATGACAAATCTCCAAAAATGCAAAGACAATAACCTTCAACAACAAATAGAAACTCCCAAAAACTGCAAATGAAGGGAGACCAATATCAAATTTTAATTGATCAAAAGCACCACCAAACAAAAAATAATGAGATAAATTCCTCAACCACTACAAAGGTGATGAAAATACCTTTCTATTGATATATGGTTTGCAAAAATTGGCCTTTGTTTGCAAAAGATATGCAAAAATGAAAAAAGGCCTATAAAGGTACTTTGGAAGCATGAGCCGTAAGGAAAGCTAGATGTGGAAGCAACTCTCCTAACGTAAAAACCTCAGGGAAGAATGCAGATATACATATAATTTTTCAATTACAGTTCAATTAAGATGCACTTTGAACTAAATAGCAGAAATAAAGAATTAGACAAACACAGCTGAACACCAGATTTACGTGGGAAAACCCTTACGGGAGAAAAACCCACCACACCAAGAGAAGTCACTTTGTATTATAGTAACAAATAATTACATATAGAGTTCTGACTTATCTTTCTGATGCCAGATTACAACAACTTTCACAATGATCAATCTTGTACAGGAACCTTCAAGTTACAATCTTTACAGAATAGAATTCACTCTGATACAATTCAAACTATTCACACAATTGTTCTTCGAACCAACCAAACCATAGAGCATCTGCAACTTCAAACTATATTCATGTCATTCCCTATCTTTCAAGCTTCCTCTTAGAACTGCCACAACAAACTGTCTTCCAACTGTTCCCATTCGACTTCTCTGATTGGTCAAATACCAGCCACATAGATGGTCATCACTCGGTCAAAAGAGTTCACATTGAATTGGCATGTCGGTGAGACACAAGAAGTGTCTCCCTGATGCCCAAAGGCTTCACCATCGATGTCGCCAAGAGTCATCCTTATTGCCAAGATGTTTTACCGAGCTCACAAGTTGCATTGACTTCAGTTTTCCCTTCGGCAAGACTATCGCTCTTCGTCGAGACCTTCCACCAAAATCTCAAGTCATACCGAGTGTCAAATAATAGTTGACAAGACTTATCACATTCGCAGAGAGTTCATACCGAGTTCTCAAGTCATACCGACAACAGACTTCTTCATCGTTGAGGCACATGTCCATCGTTGAGACTTTACTCTGAAGACTTTAAGTTACATCAAGCACCGAATGGTCGACAAGACTTACCACTCTCGCTGAGAGTTCTTACCGTGTCATTAAGGGTTATATCGAAACGTTCAACATTCGGCAAGACATACTGCTTTCGTTGAGACATTACTCTGAATGCTCACAAGTCATACCGAGCTCCAAACAACAGTTGGAAAGACTTTTGTCCATTGCTAGAGTTCTTAGTGAACCCTTAGTGTTACCCCAATGCCTCCAAGTGTATCCCCATCGACAAGACCTTCATCGGTTGCTAAGACTTCTCCCCGAGAGCTTTGAGTTACTCTAAGTGAATCCTATCGGTGAGACATTCCTATCAGTAAGACATCTTACCGAACACCCAAGACTTTCCCCGAAGGCTTCAATAGAAAAATGCTATCTGTGGGACTTTAGTTATCACTGGGACTTCATACCGAGGTATGCCTTTCGACCAAGGGTCTACCTAATATAAGATAGAATGGCCTGTTGGCCAGAGATCTCCATGGATGGTGAGAGGTTATACCGAATGAAACATGTCACACCGAAGACTCCAATGTGTAGTCATTCGGCAAAAATTCTGCAAGGTCACAACAACCTGTACAAAACATAAGGCTACAAATCTGCTCGTCGGCCAGACATAGAATATGTCACACCGACTTGGCTCCAATAGAGGTTTCAGCTTGTGATGATTTAGGCATATATTTCCAACATGAGCAAGCACCAAGGGCTCAATTTTGGTTGTCCATTTGACCATATCCTTGAGTAGAGGATGAAATAAAAACTAAATAGGGCCCCTTAAGGGTGAATTAGCAAATTTCAACTCAGGCAAGACACCATCACCAAGTCAACGCAAGCACCAAGAAATGCAACTGAACCTTGCAAAAACTTTATAACACAACACAAGTGTCCAAGTATAAAAAGTGCAATAAATGTCTCCACTGGATGAATGTGGGATGAAGGATCTTAGAAGAATGCCCAAATCATAGTGGGCCCACCTCCAAACCCTAAGCAATTTTTTGATATCAAACTTTAAAATATATAAATTCTGATGCAAAATTAGATATATCGGCCAACCAATCAAATCCCCCAAGTAAGAATTGGTGCCCTCTCAACATTCAAATCATGTATTTCAAATGATTTAGGAATTGGAACACCTCTCTTCAGACTTTCAGGCTTGACTAGAAATGCTCCTCTTCAGAAAAGAGAATAGCGACTTTCGAATGCAGAAAATTTGAGCCTCCAATGGAAGAATCGCCCCTTCAAAAGGAAATCATATCACTCCAAAAGAATCTTGTTTGGGGTTTTCACATCATGCCCCCACCAAGGATGTGCCTCTCAAATAGAAAATTGTGGCTTTAAAGACACCAATTCGTAGCCTCCAAACAAACTGATGGAATTTGAAATTACATATCCAAAATAATGCACCCCAACAGAGATTCGGGCCTTCAACACAGATCGTAGCCTTGCCAATGGAGAACTGGGCCATAGAAAAATTCAATCCTCTTAATTTGAGAATCGAATTTGCAATAGGAAAAAAGGGGTCAAAAAATTTAAATGCAATCCCTTAGACTAATCATGGCTTCAAACTATTTACTCCAGCATATAGATGCAAAGGAAACCACTACCTCTAGACAACAAAATCAAGCTTTCACAAATCAAATTTGTAGCCAACAATCATGACCAAAAATGAAGAATAAAAGGCAACTTTGAAAATTTAAAAATTTCAAATGCTGAAATAATCAATCCCAACAATCTGATGAAAAATCTCAATGGTGGAAGGTACTACAAACTGGGAGGCTCTGATACCATGATAGAGTGAATAACCCAATATCATGAACTACAAAAAACCTTCACAAAATTGTGAGAGAGACACGAGGCCATTTCACCAAATAAGGAGTGAAAAATATGAGATAATAAATTAAAAAATGTTATAGGCTTTTAAAGCTGTGAAAATGATGACGGGTAAGAAAACTAACCACAAGGGAAAAAACTACCCACATGGGAATAAAAAACTAATTACCCTATTAAATGTAAACTATGTTCCTAAGTTAAAACTTAAGTAAATATGCATTTACTCTAACATTTCTATTATGCATAAATTTAGTAGAAAGAAAATACATGGAATTCCATGAACATGCATAGTATAAAAAATAATATGGAGATAAAATCTCTACATAATCTTACATTCCTTTTTAAGTAACAATTAATTTTAAGAAACGAATAATATAAATCTAGATTTTTGTATAAATCATAGTTTTACTTTCATTGCAAAACATTTTAAATTCTCTATTTTGTAGTATTGTTTTCAAGTTTTTTTCTAGAATTAATGTAATTGTATATTTTTAATTACTAATAAATATATTATGGGTATTATATGTAATTTATATCTATAGTAATTATAAATGGTTTAATTTTATAATATTATTAAATTTATTGATTTTATTGTTAATGAATAAATTTTAATATAGAGAGAAAAACAATGAAATCTATGCAAGAATGTGTAGAGGATCAAGATATAAATAATGACTTCGCTAGGGTGATGAAGAGATTAAATCACTATTTAAAAAATTAAATATTTTTGGGATCCCCTACCCCCAAGTGCAATAATGATACTTAACTGCACCTCTTTGAATGTCAGGGATTAGGAGTCCCCTGATAGAAAGTATGTAGTTAGAAGATTTCTTAATCTAGACTAGAGTAAGGACTTTTTCCTCCTACAAGAGCTCAAGGCTATAGGATTTATGCTTGAAACCAACTTAAAATCTATCTGGGGGAACTCATGGTACCTAGCCTCCAATCATTAGAAAGGAAAAGGGGGTGTTGCCATCCTGGTGGCTAATTAATGGAAAATCTATCTCACTAACTTAGGGGTCTCTCCTTGCAATAGAGTAGTTTGGGCCACCTTTGAAAGGGGTGATGCAAAATTTGGTGTTTGCTCAATTTATGCTCCAAATGATTATCTTAGGAGTGAGCTATGGAGGTGGATTGTAGGGCTACAGGATATCCCTTGGGTTCTAGGTAGTGATTTTAACATGATTGAGCATAGAGAAGATAAAAAGGGTGGTGTTGATATGTAATGAAAAGGAAATGAGAGGCACTATTAGCTTAGAATGAAGAATAGGCTCAATACTATTGATCCCCTTGAAGTTATTAAACAAGAAATCAATGGTGTTTGGTTTACCTGGTGTAATGCTTAGAAGGGTAGTAAAATAATTTATAGTAGGTTGGATAGGTTCTATGCCAATAAATATTTATGTTGCTTTGTTTCTTTTAGTGAAGGAACTAAAGTTTTGGTCTATCCCTACACACTATCAAACCATCACCCAATTAAAGTTAAGATAACTATAAATAATGGAATCAAGATTAGTCCTAAGAATAAGGATAGCTTCTTGCTCAACACTAGTTTTTTGAGAGACCAATATTGCATTGAGGTTGTGAATACCTTTCGAGGTATCAATAGGTGGAAGTTGAAAGACCTTAGCCCTATTGAAAGATGGAATCAAAATGTCTTGTCTTGGAAATGTATCTTTCAGAAAATTGGAAAAAAGAAGGCCTTAGATAGGAGGGAAGAGGATTGCCTCCAAGATGAATTACTATATACTAAAGCAAGGATTCAAGAAAAGCATATGGATGAGCAACTCTATGAGGAGCTAAACAAGGAAAAATGATCCTTAAGGAAACTGCAAGCTAATAAGATCTAGTGGCTGAAAGTGAGGGCTAAGCTCAATTGGCTAAGAAATGGGGATAAAGGGTCAAAATTCTTCTTCAGGTATATTAAAGAAAAAGTAATGAAGGAGCAAATAGATCAAATCTACCACAATGGTGTGACCATGTCAAAGTAAGAATACATCTTGCAAAAATTTACCCATTTCTACAAGGACCTCTTGAAGTCTGAAGATGATGGATCAGATTGTGTGGGGGTTAAAAACAAGCTCAACAGTTTGATTCCTAGAAAAAATTCTAGAGAAGATAGTGTACAATTAGTTGTTGAGATACCCAAGGAAGAGATTAAAAGAGAAATTCTTGCCCTGAGTAATGATAAATATCCTGGGATTGATGGTATCCCTATGGAGTTTTACAAGGTCTTCATTTATTGGATTTATGAGGATCTTAACTAGGTGTACATGGATTCCCTTGCCAAAGGATCCTTGGGGCACTGCATTAACCAAGGTCTTATTAAACTATTGCCTAAAGAAGGATAAAATGTTGATTAAAAATTGGAGGCCTATCACCTTATTAAATGTATCCTATAAGGTGCTTGCAAAAGTTATAGCTCTAAGACCTACCAATATCCTTCCCAAATTCATAAATTTAACCCATACTAGGTTTATCAAAGGGAGATACATACTTGAAAATTTGATAACTAGTTAGGAGGCTCTAGATTGGGCTAAAATATCTCAGCTGAATGTAGAAATTTTGTTATTGGATTTTGAGAAGGCCTATGACAAAGTGGAGTGGTCTTTTTTAAAGATAACTTTAGAAGCGTTTTGGTTCCCACAAGACTTCATTAAGATGAGCAACACCCTCTTAAATGATGCATTTTCTATGATAGAGGTGAGTGGAACCAATTCTGAAGCCATTAAGTTAGAAAGGTCAACTAGGAATGGGTTCCCTATTACCCCTGACTTATTTTTCATTACCTTAGATGCTCTTCATTATCTGCTAAGTGACAACAATATATCTCCTAAAGTGAGTGGGATCTCACTGCTTGATAATAGTGAGCTCCTAAATATTCAGTTTGTGGATGATACCTCTATCAAGTGTTGGAGTTGGAAGAGGAAAAATTAATCAAGTTAATGGCAAAATTGGATCTATTTTGCATAGCTTTTGGAGCTAAGATTTCAAAGGCTAATTCTATTCTATTAGGGTAGCTTGACACCTGCCCTAGTTGGGTGAAGAAGTTTGATCTTTAGTGGGGGGGCCTAGAAATAGATAAGGTACTTGGGGATCCCATTTTTAGTCTAGATCCAAACCTAAAAGAGAGGTAGCATTGGCTGAAAGCCAAAATTGATAAAAATTTGGATGGTTGGAACAAGTACTACCTGTTCCTTGCTGGTAGGGTTCAGATCTGCCAAAATATTCTTTCATCCTACACTCTCTACTTTGCTTTAGTTTGGTTCTTTAATAGTTACCAAGTCAATGAAGTTCAAAATAAAATCAGAGGGTTTCTTTGGTCCAATAGGAAAGGAAAGAAGAAGGTGCACTCTCTCAAATGGGAATGGTGCTACTTGGAAAAGGCCAACAAGGGTTTAGGTTTAAAGGACCTGAGAAAGCATGGTGTAGCCCTCGCAACTAATTGGGTCATTAGGGCCCTATATGGGAATGAACCTTGTAAGATCCTAATTAGGAATAATATTTCACAAATTGTCTCCAAAATGGAAAGTCTTGGAAGGCACTTCCTTTTAGTGATCTCATCACAAAGTATCCAATTATACTTGTAGGATCACTGGTCTTCATAAGTATCTAGAAGGCATGGGAAATGATTAGATGTAAGTTCTCCAGCCCTCTCCTAATTGATCTAAACAACAACATGATCCACCTAGGAAGGTTCGTCTGGTAGAATTTAGAGCATAATGGTAAACCCTTATCATTGTTGCAAGGTTTCTCAACAAAAAAATGGAGCCAAATGGGAATTAAAACTTTCTACAATATTATTAGGGATGGATCATTTATTTTTTGGGATTAGTTGAGAAAGGACTATGGATTACCATCCTCCAATTTTAGAACCCACTCTATGTTAAAAGAAGCTTGTAGTACTTGGCTTCCTAATCTAAAAATGGAAAAATGGAAAGATGAACCAATTGACATCCAATGGTTGGGTACTCTCCCTTTACAGGAGGTTAAAACATGAACTATTTATAAAGAAATCCTTGCACCTTGCACTCCTACTAATTATTTGAACAAGGCCTAGAGGACTGACCTTGAAGATAAAGTCTAGCAAAAAACCTTCTCTTATCCATGGTATAATGGGATGGATGCTAAAACTAATTTTTTTAGATGGCTTGTTTTATTACAAAAGGTTCCTTTTAAATTCAAAAATTTTGATGTTGATATGTGTGAAATTTGCAAAGTTCCAGAAAATGTGTATCATATATATTTTTATTTTCTTTATGCTAATCAAATTTGGAATATGTTTTGGAATGACCATGATTCTTGGAGCTCAAATAGGAAGCTCAATTGGAAAGTGATTCTAATGGGCTTTGATGTTAAGCTAAGTAAAGAACTTCATCTTTTTTGGTTTATCCTAACAATTGAAATTTCATGGGCTATTTGGAAAGCAAAGAATGAGGACAAGTATAGTGGGGTTTGAAGGAATCTTACTAAGTTAAATAAAAGACTCACACTTTTCAATGTTTCTCTTCAAGTTGTGGCAACCATGAAGTTAGAGGAAAGCACTTATTTCTTAAGCTACTCAAAGATGGTACATTGCTTGTCCACCTAAAGGAAATCATGTATCAGAATTCATGGTAGCAAGGGAACCCCATCCTAGTTGTATTCATGCAAGCATTGAAGACCTTTAAAGAGGAGTTCAAAGACCAAGTCAACATGGAGAAAGGTACAAAATATTTCAAAGGATCTCAATTGTCCACCATTTCCAGCCATGAGATTGAGGAAGTGTTTTCTAATGATTAACTTGAAGACAACAATATCTTGGTCAATTGGGGCATCTTGGAGGATTGCAGCGAAAATAGGAATTCTGGATATGAATGTTAGTGCTGCATCTAGAAAATTTTTGTATTATGTCTAATACAATATGTCTTTTGTAAATGTTTTGTATATCTTTGATTCAGTCTAGTCTATGGAGATGCATTGTATATCTCTGTTTCACAAGCCAAGAGTCTGTATATGGTATGATCTCCCAAAAACTATTATAGTTAAAAAGCTATAAGGTGATATAAGCCTTAAATAGATGTAATTTGTTGTAATATGTTTACCCTATCATTAATACAAAAAAAAATAGTTTTGGGATCAAATATCTGCATCCTCTTGCATTCCTTTATAAACTATAATTATTTTTAAGGAAACAAAGGATGGACATCTAACTTATAGTATAAATCATAATTTTACCTTCATTGCAAAACATTTGAAACTCTTTATTTTGTAGTGTGATTTTAATTATTTAATTTTTGAATTATTTTATTTTCTAAAATTAATATTTTAACTAAATTAAAACCATTGATATACTTAATTAAAGGAAAAAAATGGTATATAGATAAATATAATTTATACTACATATAAGAAATTTTATTTTTGTATGTTAGATTATAATATTATGAGGGAGCATATATCTAAATTAAAGTTATCATTTGGTTAAACTATCATAAGTAAATGATCCAACCCACAAAAATTATTCAAGGGTTAAATAAAGATCAACCATACCAAAAAAAAAACTTTAATAAATGATATAATACAAAGAAAATCATTACTCACTATATAAATACAACTAATTTTCTAAAAGATAGACATAAACTATTCAGGGTTCTAAAAGTTAGACTGGGCCCACTTGAAAAGATAACTCCAACTCCCTACCATATAAAAGTGGAGTCGAGATAATTTTTAAAAGGGTCTCTTTATGAAAAGAGATAGAAAAATAATGATTACATCAAAATAGGGTTTATTGACCTTTAAAATATTATTGAGTACCACTTGATCATGTAATAAATCCCTATGCTTAACAATTTATTTATGTTACTTAATGCACAATGGGATTCATAGATAGTTTTGATTTTAAAATAAATGTCCCTCTCCATCTCCATCTCTATCTTCCTATCTATCTCTATCTCCTTATCCCTCTCTCTCTCTCTTCCCTCCTCTATATCTCCATCTTTCTATCCCTACCTCTCCCTCTTTGATCCTCTCTCCCTATTATAAATATAACATGAGCCTATTTATAATGGAGCTTTATTATCTTCTTGATTCATAATTTTTATTTTGGTCATGTTTGGATCCATGCAAGTGGTTGCATAGTTTATTTGAAGCTATCACTTCTTCATTTATACATTTGTTGGAATATATTATAGTTCCCCCTAGAAGCCACATTCACTAGGAAATGTATATTAAAAATATGTGAACTATATGATCCATCCCCATCTTCATATCCATCTCTATCTCTATCTTCCTCTCTATGTCTCTCCCCCATCTCTAACTCCTTACCTCCCTGCATCTCTCTCTATTCCCCCTCTATCTTTACCATCATATCTAGCTCTTTATTTCTCCCTCTTTCTATCCCTATCTCTCTCTCTCTCTCCTTCTCTCTCCCTCTCTCACTATTTCTCACTCAAAAACAAACAATCCTTGTTTCTCCCTCCCTATACCTATCTCTATCTATTTCTATCTCTCCTCCCTTTATCTCTCTCCCTCTATTACTTGACTCTATCTCTCTATCTATACCCATATACCTTTCTCTCCCTTTCTCTTCACATCTCTCTATATCTTCCCATATATCCACATCTTCCTCTTTATCTCTTCCTCTATCACTGCTATTTCTCTCTCCCTCTCTCCATCTTTATTTGTCTATAGCTACTTCTCTTTGTTTATCTCTCATAATATTTGTCTCTCTCCCCATATCTCTATATCTCTTTATATCTCATTTATCTATCAATATATATCCATATATATATATATATATATATATATATATATATACATATATATATATATATATATATATATATATATATATATATATATATATATATATATATATATATATATATATATATATATATATATATATCTATCTCTCCCTCCCCCTCTTCCTCTATATCTTTATCTCTTCATCTTTATCTCCCTCAAGTATTCTTCCTTTATATATTTCTATCCTTCATCACTATCTCCCTATCTCTCTCTCTATATTTATCTCTCCCTCTAGGTCTATCTCTATCTATTTATCTACTTGTCTCCCTCTTCCTCTCTTGATCTATCTTCATCTCTACCTCTATATTCCTCTCGCCCCCTCTATATCTATACATTTCTCCCTCTCTCAATCTCTCTCTATCTATATATCTCTCTACATATCTCTCCCTCTCCCTCTCCCTCTCCCTTAACCTCTATATCTATATCTCTTTACCTCTCTATCTATATCTCTCCATATTTATTCTTCCATATCTCCCTCTATCTCTATCTTGTTATTTATCTATCTCTCTACCCATATAGCTCTCCCTCTCTCTCTATATGACTTTCTATATCTTATATCTTTATCTTTATATCCATTCATCTCTCATTCTCTCCCTCTCTATAAATTTATCTCTTTCATTGTTGTATATTCCTCTCTCCTCTCTCTCTCTTTATATCTCCCTCTCCTCCATATCCCTCTCTTTCTCTTTCTCCTTCTCCATCTCTATTTTGTATCTATCTATATCTCCCTCTACTTCACATCCCTCTCCCTCTCCTTCTCCATCTCATTTTATCTCTCTATCTCTATCTTCCTCTCTAGATCTATCTCCTTGCCCTTATCTCTCTCTTTCTCTTCTCCCCTCTATCTCTCCCTCTTTCTATCCTTCTCTCCCCCTCTTTCTCTATTACAAACATAACATGAGCCTATTGGGAATGGATTCTAATTATCCTCATGATTTAGAGTTTTTTTAGTTGTGTTTGGATCCTTGTAAGTGGATGCATAGTTGATTTGAAGCTATCACTTCTCCATTGAGACCTTTGTTGCACAAATAACATCATTTTCTAAATTTCCTACCAATTGACCTCATGTACTACATAGATGTATGCAAAAAAATAGACCAAAATTTCCCTTAATTGACCTTCCAAACCTCTTCGACGTACCCATTGCACAACAAGATGTAGTTTCTAGATTAATTTCTATAAGATGTGGCTAAATTTTTTCTTATTGAGGTTTAAAAACTTTACCTGAAATTTTGTCTATGGCTAGTCAACTAACTATTGGCCTTTTTAGAAAATGTTCATGTCAATTTATTAATAACTATAAAACCTCCCAAAAAATTAAACATGTTTCAAACAATACAAAGCATCAAATATGGCACAACCATATTTCAATCTAAACTACAACAAAAATATTGTGAAGCATCAAGTTCGGCATTCAAGGCTACTCTTAACATGGATTTGGTTAGTGGCTTAATTGAGGGGTATGAATTATATTGCTTTCCAAGATTTAGCTATATAGTTATAGATGATATATTTTACCAAAAAAAAATTAATGGAGTAGCTTCCAATTGCAATCAAGTGGACTCCAAAATCCAACCATGACATCAAGGGAAGAAATTAAATTTTTCTAGTTTAGATCAAGTGGACACATATCTCAAAAAAAAGAACATGCAAAGATATCTTCATTATGAGTTCATCATTTCCTTAGCAGTCAGTGGCTTGATAGGAATTCATCATTTCCTTCTTTGAGTGATTAGACAATTTATTTTTTAATTTTAATACTTTCTAGTGTTTCATTTTCATTTCTTGTATTTTTTTATCATGGATGTTTATGGCATGAACATCTCATAAATGGTCAATTTTGAGGAATAAAATTTCTTAATATAGGGGTTTATTTTATGTTTTTAATTCTTTCAATTTTGGTTTCTAGTAATATTTAGAGATTCAATCAAAATTTTAAAATTGAATTATGGTTTTGACGATAATTTTTGAATTATTGGTAATTTTAATTAGATAATTTTAATTATAAATTAAATTTTAATGGAGTTTATAGAGTGAGACTGATATATAAGAATTTGGGTCACTCAAATCTATCACAACTCTTAGATGCTATATGCTAGACTATGTGGTTTCATAAACAAGATCCTCATCCTATTTTGCACTCTTGATCTACGATGTATCAAAACTATGGATTAGTAATAACACATAGCTCAATCTAAAATTATGTTAAGAGTTCTAAAAATTGAATAGGAATTACTAAAATGATTGACTATAAATTTAAAGTTGTAAAAATATTTCACATTACTATCATGAAAAATGTAAGGCCTAACCTTGGTGTGACTATTTCCACTCTGTATTCCTTGGTGTGTTCTATCATTACTAGTTAGCCAATCTAAGTAAATGGATTGTGTAACCTTGTTTTGGTGTGTTGTATCATTGGTCATGCTGGTAGATCATGTGGGTTACCCTTTCTTTCTCTTTTTTCAAACATCATGTAGAAAACACGGTTTCTATTGTTAATAAAATTGCATATTCATTTTATAAATTACTTATCTAAGAGACTATTAACTCTTGTACCTCATTACAATATTTGATATGGTTTATTTTACATTATCATAATTGGATTGGTAACTATATGCACCATAGAAAAATGGTCCCTTGTCATTTTCATGGTATTTTAGGCCTTTCTTCATGATGTTTGGTCCATTTTTCTTTGATTTTATGTTGCAATGTGTCTTGAACACTCACATTAGGTCCTTAAAATTAAATATATGGCATCTTGTGAAGACGTGTAGTGTTATAAAACATTTCTACACTTTTCTAGACTCTATTCATTACAACTCACCTAAAAATCACCTTTTCATAACTTATCAAGTTCTATTTTGAAGTGTTGTAAAGTCTTGTAACAAGATTTCATGCTTTTCTAGGCTTAATTTCACTATTTACACCTTTCTTATGCTTTATTTGACCCTTTTATGCCCTTATAAGGCTTAATTAAGTGTGTTTTTGAATGCAAACCTAACAAACAAAATTAAATGTGACTTAATTCCTGAGACCCACATTCAAGCCCAAGGTGGGACCCATTCAACATGGGTGGCATCCCTCTTGGCTCAAAATTCAAAATATTTCAAATTTTCTTTTGGTTTTTTATTTAAAATCACCTTATGTCTGCCTGTGATGAGGTATCTTTAGGTTAATAGGGCACAAGTATGTATAAATAAGTGTTTACTTCTCATTTTAACCCCCATTCATCAACTTCGCTTATTCACACATTCATTCAAGCATTCAAGCACTTTGCATCACTTAATCAAGCATTAATCAAATATTTTAGAGCAACCATTGTTATATCTTTAGATTTCTTTAATAAGGGTTTGGTAAGTTGATAGAATTTGTATGTTATTTTTTAATCATTCTCTTTCATTCTATTTCTTCATTAAGGGTTTGATTACCAAAGTGGGATTTGACCAAGGAAAATCCCTATAACCTAACCCTTAACCATTTTTCCCTTTTTGCATGTGTGTTTATAGACTTGTGTATACAGATTTGACAAGCTATTAGGTGTTGAAAAGTGGAAAATAAGTCAAAAAAGTGTTTCAAGTCAACTACAACCTATTTCAAGCTTGGAGAAGACATTATGTCTGTTTTTTGTAGAAATAACTTTGTCAACCCGACAAGCAGTCAACCTCATATCTGGTGCTACAAGATTGGTCCTTGATTTCTTAGAATTTTAGGAGTGGACTGATTCACCATCAGTGGTGAATGAGTCCCACCTTAAGGCTAGAAATCTATATTTTGTCAAATTTCAGATCCTGACACTTAGAAACTAGCTTTCAATAGTTTTCATTAGAAGCGAGACTCATTCACCATCAACAGGTGAATGAGTCCCATTTGTGATTTTTAGTAATCTCTGTCAGCATTCAGAATATTCCAGAATCTTCATCAAACCTCCAGGTGCACTCTGAATTATCCTTCTTCTTCTCTATTTTGCATTTGTTCATACTTAGTTCATGTATACATATCACATTATGTTTTTCAAAATTTCATAATTCTTAGGTTTTTCACTCATAATCTCTCAATTTCATAGTTTGATGTAGGAGCATCTAGGGTGTAAGAGCAATCTTGCATCACCAAAAAAAATGTCGTTTCTTTTCAATAAGGTCTAAATTTGGTAGGGTTACTATTTTTGTAAGTTTGCATTTATGCACAATTGGACACAAAATCTTACACAGACCTCCAGAATGGTAAATTGAAGCCAATGGCGAACAAATCACTTCAATACCATTTTCCATTTGACAGATATTAAAATTTTAATTTTCAAAAGTCCTAGTAAAATCTTTGGGGTCAATTTTGAGGCCTCTAATACTGGTATAGTATACCGTTAGGGGAGAAGCTAACTCCTACACAAAAAAAACAACAATATACTATACCAGTATTAAAGGATGATTCATATAATATAACAGTATTAGAGGGAACAATTGATAGGAGATAGTGTGTTTTCCAACATTACAACTCCATTTCTATGCCTGCATTGGTTTGGCCACCTATAACTCCATTTGAATGCTCGTGCGTCCCTCCCCAACAAACTACAAAACAAAATGAAGAAAATGGCGAAGCAAAACAAAAGAAAATGTGGAAAATGTTTAGGGTTTTTGACTTTCCCACTAGGGCCACACATCCTTTTTCGGCATTCGACAAGTGATGACATGGGGCTACCGATCCATCAAGTCTTTCCGTCAGTGTCTTTTGTCCACCGCATGGGATGGGGGATGGGGGTACGATATCATGTTACATACATTAGTGTTTTTTGTCTAGGAGTTAGCTTCTCTCGCTCCCTCTAATATTGGTATATTATATGAATCAGCCTATAATAATGGTATAGTATACCATTAGGGGAGAAGCTAACTCCTACACACAAAAAAATGGTATACTATACCAATATTAAAGGTCGATTCATATAATATACCAGTATTAGAGGGAACAACTGATAAGAGACAGTGTGTTTCCCAACACTACAAATAATGCAAGCATTTTATTTAAACACAACAATGGAAGGTGTGATTTTGAAGACATTCATACTATTTTGTAACATTCCATGTTGCAAAACTATAGATGTTAAGAAGTAAGACAATGTGTTTTCCAACACTACAAATAATGCAAGCATTTTATTTAAACACAACAATGCAGTCTGATTTTGGGAGAAGACATTCATACTTTTTTTGTAACATTCAATGTTGCAGAACCGTACGTGTTAAGAAGCAAGCAACCCATTGTGAGACAACCCTTTACATTTAAACAAGGAGATTCAAATAACTGAAACCCAATATTGTGTTTTCCAAATTGCAATTATTTTGTGCACTTTTTTTTTCAATCATGTGAAATTTAAACACAACAATGGAAGGAAGGTGTTATTTTGAAGACATTCATATTGTTCTATAACATTCCATGTTCCAAAACCATAGGTGTCAAGAAGCAAGACCATGTGTTTTCTAACTGTGCAAATAATGCAAGCAATTTATTTGTTCCAATAAGGAGAAAGCTAACTCGTAGACAAAAAACACCTATGTATGTAACATGAAATTGAAATGGAATTTCACTTTCCTCATCTGATTCAACCAAATAACTACTCACATTATTTGCAGTGTTGGAAAACACACTGTCTCCATGTAAGGTGTTAAGCAACAAGCAACCCATATAGTGTTGTAAAACCCTTTGCAACTGAAAGGAGACAGTGTGTTTTCCAACTCTGCAAATAATGCAAGCAATTTATTTGTACCAATCAGATAAAGGAAGTGAAATGACATTTGGATTGTAGCAAAGAGTTGTTCAAAAATTTGAAAGTGCACTTCATTACATTCTTGGAGCATAATGAAATAAAACTCTTCATATCGAACTAACTGAAATGGGATAGTGTGTTTTCCAACCTTGCAAAACAATCTATAACACTGTGCCTTGCAGGTTTCATAATACCTATTGTTTTCAAATTTCATTACATTCTTGACACCTCATTTTTATATTTCCAAATAATGGTTTCTAATGCCACATTTTTTGTAGTTTTTGTCCATTCCAAAATTCAGTTTTTGGTTTCTAAGACCACATTTTTTGGGGTTTTTGTCCATTCGACAATGGCAAAATTCGAAAACTAGAATACGATAAGAAAAGAGACAAAAATTAAAAACCCTCAACATAAAAAAACATTAACATCCTTTCATTTCAAATAAATACCCCTTTTCCTAATGAAAACCCCAAAAAAAAAACATTTTATTTGTATTTCACAAAAAAACCCATTTCATAATTTTATTTTTATTTTTTATATTGAACAAAACCTATTTCATAGTTCAATGAGTTGCTTCACAATTCCTACATAATATATAAATGACACAAACAATGGTGGATATACCTACCTCCTATTGCTCACATTGGTCTGGCTGTCATCGCTTGTTGCTCGCATTCGTTCAGCTAGCTGTTGCTTGTGTTGGTTCAACCATCGTTGCCTGTTGCTCGCGTTGGTTTAGCTGCCTGCCGCCTACAACTCCATTTGAATGCCCATGTTATTTTGGCTGCTTGTAACTCCATTTCAATGCTCGTGCGTCCCTCCTCATGGCTGCCTGTAACTCCATTTCACTACTTGCACCTCCCTCCCCAAAAAATGGCAAAACGAAATGAAGAAAATGGCAGACCAAAACAAAACAAAATGTGGAAAATAGTTAGGGTTTTTGACTTTCCCACCATGGCTGTGCGTCCTTTTCCAGTGTCTAACACATGAAAACACGAAGCTACTGATCCATCAAGTCTTTCTGTCGGTTTCTTTTTGTCTACCGCGTGGAATGGGGGATGTGGGGGATACGATATTATGCTATATACATATATAACATAATTGTGTTTTGTCTAGGAGTTAGCTTTTTCTGTAGGAGTCGGCTCTCTATTAAATGTTATGTCAGGTAGGAAATATTATGCAAGATGGGAATCTTATTTACTTCCAATATACCGTGTTGTACAACACGATCCCTCCTGTGTTAGACTGCATAACTAGAACAAATATGGTTATATGCATTAACTTGCAGCCGCCAGCTAAACATCGGTTGGATTGAAAAATAAAATAATGGATTTAACTTTACTAATTTTGACTCATAATTTAGTGACTAACATCGAAGCAAGGCACGATGGGATTAGTATGCCAGAGAGCAGCTCAACCTTCTTTTCTATTACTATCAACGGTTGCGCTATGACTTTGACTAAAAACTAATATTTACCTAAAACGTCCAAGTGCAGTGAATTCAACATGAAGGAAAATGTCAATTCTCATACATCTGAAAAGATTTCAGGCCACTTAAAAAAATATTATTAATTCAACCAAGTTTTACAAGCACATCTTTGAGAGCATATTCGGTCTCGATGTAGTATTTCTCTTCCTTGGGCGTGCTCTTCCCCCTCACAGGATGGTCAATCTCCCTTTTAGCAAAATAAGAAATCGATGGGATGGAAATAAAAATAGATTCCCAACGAAGACCTAGTAAATGATGAGGTTCAAAATCTGATGGGAGGGAGGAAGCATTGTTGATTACCATAGTTGTGATTTTTATTTTCACAGGGGTGGTTTGATTTGTAGTGGTTTTGCAAACAAAAAACTCTATTCTATATGATTATCTGAGTAATAGAGGTCACTTGGGAAAAAGTGCAAGAATAATATTGAATGTGAAATCTTTCAAACATTACTTGAATCATAGGAGAGCTATTATGAGGACATTATCATGGTTGTCCTAAGTGATACAATTGACGATGTAAGAAGGAATGTGAATATGTTGAATCAATCTGCTCAACTATGGTAGTATTGTTGTTATTATGTATAGAAATTTTATTACTCAAATACTTTACTATATTGTTGTTAGAATGTATGGATTTTGACTTAGAAAAATAGATTACTATATTTATTCTGTAGTATTTTCTTAAAGAAACATGGACTCTTCTTGTGAGAAATTTCTTTGTAAGACCAAGCTCTCTCTTCAAACCGTATCTCAATACACTATTGTTTCTTTTGGTTTACCTACCTCTGACAAAGTGAAATCATAAGTAAACAATGAAGAAACTAGAGTATGTAGTTCGTAACTTATACCCACAACTAGTTAATCTCGCTTCTCTTCTGTTATGGTAGTTGTTTTCCCTAAGCGGTCTAGCTGTTTTGGTGTGAGATAAGGATCAAAATCTGGGGTCTTCAAATGTTATTTTTGTCCCGTATAGCTAGCTAAGCAAAAGTATTGGCACCCAAGTTGAAATTTGACTTTAACGATGAGCTTAACCAAAACTCCATGCTTTGGAAACTCTTGAATAAATGTGGCACGTTATAATGGTTCCATTTAAGAAATTATAGTATAAAAGAAGTTAACTCCACCTACCTATAGCTTATACCTTACCTACATATGATTGTTCACTATGAGACTTAAAATACGTCTAAGCTTCTTTCTTGTATAATATATTATCTCATGGGTTCCAAAAGATTACATAAAGTAGAAATAAATTAGCATTCAACTAAAATCTAATAGAAACAAAGGATTGCTTTTACAAGTAATACCTTTGTAAAGACTTTTTGCGGGAAAGCCATATGACTTGCATAGGAAAAATGTTTAAAAGGCATAAGTTACTTTTTTTTATTGAAAAGTATACTTTAAGTATTACTTTTTAGTTTTTCAAAAAAAAAATAATATTAATTTATTTTATATCTTAATATGTATGCTTTTTTCAGAAGTATTTATATTTTTATAGAGATAATTTAATATGTACTTTTAAGACTAATATCATTTTATAAAGGTCTCTTTTAGTAGTATTTATATTTATATAAGAATAAGTTAATTTTATATCTAAAAAAAATTAATTTAACAATATAAAGTGTATACACTTAAAAATGGTCTGGATAAATCTAATTAATTAAATACATTTATTTGATTAGTCAACCTTTAATTCATCTACTATTATATAAATAGAAATATTTATTTATATAGTTATTTGATTAATCAACCTTTAATTCATCTACTATTATATAAATAGAAATATTTATTTATATAGTTCACATTTAATTCTTCTATCTTTATCATATTATTTCATCTAAATTAAATAAAAAAATTTAATACTTTATTTTATTTAATTATCAAATTTTCTTATTTATTCTATCTTTTTTTTTAGACTGCAGGAATCAGGTAGCACGACCCCCTATAAATTGTAGTGAGCCTGATAAACTTTTTAATGTGGCCGGCAACACTGGCGTGACATGCCCTCCAGTACCACAGGGGTGGGGGAGACTAGACCTCGTGACCAACCTCCTGCAACAAGAAAGATTTAGCCAACCGAGCTAGGGCCTCAACCCCTATTTATTCTATCTTAATCACATCATTCTATTTTAATTAAATAAACAAGTTCACATACTTTGTTTTATTTAATTACCACATTTCTTCTATGTTTATTTAATAAACAAGACTTTTATAGTTTGTTTTATGAAAATAAATATCCTCTTTTGCTAAAATTGAATAAATCTAAATATTCAATTAACACATATTTCTACAGCTATTTCCTCTTTTCACTCATCATATCCACCTACCAAATTTGATATTTTATATCTAATTAATTCAACTTAGCCTTCACGAAAAAATTTGGAGACAAATTATAGGCAAACTTCTTCATCTTCTTCCATTGATTCTTCCTAACCTCTGGTTGAATGTTTTTGTGGGGAGGAACAATCTCCGTGATCATCTCAAATTTCTTCATCCTTCACCATTGAATCCTTCAAATCAAATCTAGACCTTTACTTCCAGCCACATCACAAATATGTTGTTGGGAATCTATAAATACAACTTTTTTCTATAGGAAATGGATCCCAACTTTGTGCAATCTTACTCTACCAAAATAGCATTAGAGTAATTTAGCATTTGAGCATTGAGCAATTAGCAAATAGCAATTAGCAATCATTTTAGAATAGCAATCATAATCATGGATTTTCATTTAGTTGCATCTTAGTTTACAGTAGCTTCTTTTATAAACTTCATGTCAATTTCATCTATAGTATCATCATCATATAGGATTAGTTTCCAACATTTAAATAGTATCTCATTCTCTAGATTGGAATTTTAACACTCATAGTGCTTAACAAATCTGAGAGCCACAGTGATTTAATAAATCTTTGGAGATAAAGAGCAATAGGATGCTTTTAAGATATTTCTTGCTTTAATTAGATTAATTTTTGTTTAAATCTCTTAATACAATTTCTTATTTAGGTTTGTTTGTCATTCATTATGCATATTTTACTCACACATAAATTGACGCCCACCGTGAGGCCAAAAACCCCTTTGTTTTAGCATCTTTTCTTGAAAAGTTTGTGCGCAATTTTTTGACATGTTTTGCTTTAGCGCAATCAAGAGTTTTTACAATGCATATGACTTCTAGATCGACTCATCCAAGCACTATTATGATGAATCCACAAAATATTCCAGCACATACGACGACTGCTCTGGTGCATCTAGTATTCTATTTTTACCAACCAAGGGTTTTTTTTTTTGGTGCATTGACCTTTTCCTTTAGCACATTGACTAAATTTTATAGCACATAGAACTGTTATTTTAGCACATTTAAATATTGTTTTAGTACATTTAAGGATTTTTATGGTGCATCTAACTATTTTTGTAGGATTTTAAATTTCCAAGAGTTAATCAATGTTTTATATCTTGCAAGTACAAAATACGCTTGTCAAAGATGATTGTTGGAAACACTTACACCAGTCAAAGACAAAAATCTACAAATTACTAATGATGTTTGTAGGGATTTAAATTTATTATTGGATTTTTCCTTTGGTTAATATAGTGCATCTAGCTTAATTAAAGAAATAGTTTGAACCCCATGTTTACTATGTTTCAAAAGCAATAGGCTTATGCTCACCCCTTAACTAGGTGATCAAAATGCTAGACTTGCTATCTTGCTTTATTAACACCTTTAGAAGGCCTACCATAATGGAAAAAAGTACTCACCCTACAAGAACAACCTAAGTGAGAACAACCAAAGCCAGGTTTTCCAACCCACTCTAATCAAAATTGAGTTTGGGGAAACCCACAATTCAATGACAGTGTACAAGATAACCATCCCCAAAATCTTTGTTCTAAAGATTGGGAGGTCTCCTGAGGCAGTTTATCATAAATCGCGTCAAACAAATACCCTTTCTAAGAACTTTAGTGTAGGATCCAAATGTGTCAATTTTTGAACACTTTTTATATCACAATGCAAGGGGAGGGAAGAATCTTCCCCCAAGACACTCGCCATATAATTTTCAGATACCCTAGCCAAAAGTGGAGGATTTGACTTTGGTTAAGACTTGGGAAAGGAAAAAACATGGGTGCCCTCTAGGGGGTGACAAGGCTATGTGAGCTGACATAGTTGCAAGTTGTGGGTTGTGATATTCTAAGTGACCTACTTGACAATTAGAAAAGTGCTTGAACTATCTTTACTTGTGTCAAACATGTGGAAATTGAAAGAATCAGACCTAATTCTAGAACACTCACTACATATTTAATACCTAGAATCTGAAACAATTGTTTACAATTTGGCTTTTGTGAGTGAAATTATTTTCAAAGCTATCATCCAATTAGATCATCAAATTTCAAGATTTACAAGAAAAACACCTCTCCAAAATATTCATTTGGTTAGAAAATTACAACCTCGAATTAATCTTTTTACTAAGAAAAAGTAGAACAATGGGACAAAACTGTGAAAATATTGACAACTCCCATATTAGCACAATCAAACTATGTTTTAGTGCATATACCTAGTCTTTTAGTTCATCTTCCTTGTTTAACCAACACATCAAAACTCTATTTTAGTGCATTTGTCTTGTATTACAATGCATCTACACCCAGTCTATCGACACATTCACCCAAAATTTTAGTACAATCAACCTTTGTTTCAGCACATATACCTAATCTATCAGCGCATCTACCCAGTTTATCAGTGTATGCACTTTGTTTGTCAGTGCATACACTATGTTTTACAATGCATCTACCCAATTTGTTAGCACATTCAATCAGTCTACCAGTGCATTCACATTCTATTTTAGTGCATCTAAGGTTTGTTATAGCACATCCAGTAAATGAAAAACTAAAGAGTTATTTTTCCATTAGTTAACAGAAACATTTTATCAGTCAACATAGTGTCTCAAAACTTGTCAAAAACTAAACTTTTCAAAGTGAAACAATCAAAAATTAAACCAATATCTTACACTTTTAAAGTGCCATATTATCAAACACAATTCTCAATTATTAAGTTAAGTTTCTTTATCAAGATTTGTCATCCTACAATCATGAAATGAAGAAAAATAATCAGATTTTGACTTAGTCTCATCAATAGAATTGATCATTCTATTCGAATTAGTTAATATCCTTAGCACTCATCCAAACAAAAGATCAAGGTTTAGTGAAAATAACAACACTTGTATGCCAATTTTTACAAGATTACAAAGGAAAAAACTTAGAGAGAAAGAAATTGAAACACTAAATACCATGGATGAAGAAAATCCCTTTCATAGATTCCACCAAAATGAAGGTAATGAAATAACTGAAGAGGATATCCAAACGGCACAACAAGACCCTAACTTCCATAAATTTATGGAAAAAGTTTTGGAACAAGATGGAGAAAAATACCTTTTGATGCTAGCTGAACTAGGTGCAAAAATTCCAAAGGAATTTGATGTCAATCGACTAAAAGAAACACTTGTAAGAGTTGAAACTGAACCATAAAACACAAATCAAGTGGTTGTCCTAACACATGAAATGCAAAATTTACAACTTTAGTATATGCAAAAAGGGACCACGAAAAGGTACTTGTTACAAGACATTTGTCCCTATCCATTCAATCCAAGTGTGGACATGATACCATTTCTAAGACATTGTGAATTCCCAAAATACGACAAATATAATGGTAAAATTGACCCAATAGACCATGTCAGAGATTTTAGAACCATGAGTTTAGAATTTTCACAAGAGGAAACTTATTTGATGAGGTTATTTCCAAGAAGCTTAGGAGGTCAATGTATGGAATGGTTCTCTAAACTACAACCAGAAATTCAATCTTTTGAGGAACTAGTCAACAGGTTTATCTCACAATTCTCCTATAATATTCAACATGAGATAACGATAAAGGACCTTTACAATACAAAACAAAATAAAGGTGAAACATTCTTCTCATTTCTACAACAATGGAGAAGGTTGTATTCTAGGTATTCTCGTTCCATACCTAAAGAGGAAAAGATGAAACTATTCATTGACAGCCTAACTAATGAGATGAGCTACAGGCTTGAACTACAATGCCCACCTACGTTTGAGAAAGTGATTAAAAATGGACTCAAGATCGAAGAAGCCTTGGTCAAGAGAGGGGTAATAAAACATTACAATGAAGGATCAAACAATACAAACTCCTTGAATTACTATAATAAAATTGATAAACCAAAGTTTTGGCAAAAGAATAGAAATACTGGTAACAATGATGCTACAAATGAGACACAAAATGTGAAATCGACATTTAATTTGACAATGACTATCACAAAGACCAATCAAAACAATGACCAAAACATTAATCAAAGTGTCAATCAAAACAACAATCCGAACAATGGAGAATCTAAACCATAATCATATCAAAAACTATCAAATCAAAGAAGATTCACACCATTGGGAGAAATGATAGAATCAACAATGAGAGAAATTATTACACATGGACTTATCACATTACCTGAATCAAGAAATTAGGAACCAAAAGTAAAGCCATCTTGGTGTAATGACAGACTATTGTGAATTTCATAAAAATAAAGGACATAAAATGAATGATTGTATGTAGTTGAAACATCTATTACAATATTTGATTGACAACAAGAAAGTATTCGTAGAAAGAAGTCAAACGAACAATGATCATATTGCATTTAAAATTCCTTTACCAAATTATGAAAAGGGAGAATCTTCTTCTACAAACAGTAAAGGTAAAAATGTAAACTACATTTATGACAACACTATTCATTATATTTTTGTGGTTGAGAAGAATGGTGTCGCTAATAATCAAACTGATACCATTAGAATCAATGAAATCATACCATTAATTTTGATCCCAAACATGGTCGCATCCAACAATCAAATCAATGTCATAAAAATTATGGAAAAGAAAGATTACCAACCAGTCAATGTGACAACAAGGGGACAATCTAAGGTAATATTGAAAGGAGTTGTGTCTAAAACCATTGATGCCCCATCAAAAAAGTACAACATAGTCAATCAACTATAGAAAATACCAGCACACATCAATTTTAGAACTCCTTAAAATCTCACCATCTCACAAGGAGGTTTTGGAACAAGCACTTGTGGCCACAACAATACCCAATGATCTAGAAGTTTTCCAATTCTAGGCTATGGTGGGACAATTAACCATGCCTCACTTCCTATCATTTTCTGAACAAGATGACATATCACTTAATAATCTGCACAATGTTGCCCTTCATATTGAAGTTTTAATCCACAAACACTGTGTTAAATGTGTCCTAATAGATGGTGGAGTTGGTTTAAACATTTGCACTTTAAAACTAATCTATGCACTAGGATATTTCGATAATGCTATTGATGCTAGAAGGAAAATAACAATAAAAGCCTATGATGAAGAAGAGATATCCTCCAAGGAATTGATCATGTTTCCTATTCAAGTAGAACCAATTGTGAAGAATATAGTTTTCCAAGTGTTTGACAAAGAGCTGACATATATAATATACTCTTGGGACGTCCTTGGATCCACTAGTGCCATCAAATTATCATCAGTGCTTAAATTTTTTTTCTAATGGACAAAAAGTCACTATTTCAACTGACTACAACAATCCCCAATATTGTAACACACTTAAAATAGCTCAAGACACTTTTGTGCCGCATAATAGGGAAGCAAACACTTCTAGTTCATCCAACAGTGAAAGGTAACGAAACATGGTATCTAAATGGGTTGAGAAAAAGGACCAATCAAAATATATAAGTATCATTGACTCCACTCCATCAAACAATGAAGGTCAACTAAATTCACTATCTCAACAATTGAAATAAAAGATCTAGTTAACAGACAAAGGCATGGGAGAGTATTCCATTGGGCAATCTCTACGTCTTTCACAACTGCTGTCGTCTCCAAGATCATATGGGCAACTGTTAACATTAACACAAAAATCATCACAACCTACCATGGTTTTGGATGATAGATTTGTAAAGGTAGGTACTTTAGAAGATGAATCTGAAGATAAGGCCATCCTCAATTGGCTCTACAAAGATGAGGAAGTGTCTACATCGACAACTATCAGCATAAAGATAGATCAATATGGTAAGGGAAAAGCAATATTAGAGAAAATGGGGTATGAAAGACAAGGACCTATTGGTAAAAGAAAAGAAGGCATTGTATAACCCATTCAACCTCTCACATATCAATCAAAGGACAAAACAAGACTGGGTTATACAGGGTAAACAAAAGAAGAAATCACTCATATACATATTCCAATGAGTATGAGTGGAATTCTTTATCTGAAACATCATACAAGGACATACAAATTGATGTCATAAAAGAGTATGCACCCAAACGTGAGGAGGGACAAAGCTCAAGGACTAGATCCCTTGTATTTGGATCACAAAATATCCATGAATCAAGTGATGATGGACATATATCAAGTGAAATAAATGACTTGGAGGAGAGTAATATCATAGAACTTGACATCGCTATTGACAACCTTGACAACATGGCTATCAAAACCCTCACTACCATTGACCTTAGCCAATCTGTTGACCTTTTACCCTTAATACATCTTGAACTTATCGACTGGGAACCAATTGAACCCATCAATGTACCTATTTTTGTGAATGATGATGCTATCATTAATTTCCTTTGTTGTGACAAACCTAACACAAGTTCTAATCATAAATCTCATAACAACGCTTCAAATTAGGAGAGTGTCAATTCTTCTAGTTGCAAAATTGAAAATAGGAATAATGGATCTAATGGTGAAAACCATTCAATTGCAGCATTAGATCTCAAAAAAGTAAAAATAAAGAATGCATCTAACGGTGAAACCCTCTTTGAGGCATCGAAATATGGGAGATTTGACACCCTCCCATAACATTATCATGAAAGATCATCAGTATTGGTTGAGCCTACACAGTCTATCAATCTTGGCAAGACAGAAAAAGAAAGAACTCTACATCTAGCAGCATCTATGAGTGAATAAGAAAAGCCTGAATTCATCAAGTTATTTGAGAAAAAACACATTAACTTTTCTTGGTCTTACTCTAATATGCCAGGTTTAGACCCAGATCTTCAAATGCATCATTTATCTCTACCATCTAGGATAAAATTTGTGAAGAAAAAATTAATGAAAATGCATCCGCATATCGCCTTGTTGGTAAAGGCAGAGCTGAAACATATGAGATTTAATGGGTTGAAAGATGCAAGACACTTTTAAGAGTTTTCTTGCTTTAATTACATTAATTGTTGTTTAAATCTCTTGATATAATGTCTTATTTAGGTTTGTTTGTCATTCATTACGCATATTTTACTTACATAAATTGGCACCAATTTATGTGTGAGTAAAATCTGCATAAACGAATAACAAACAAAATCAATAAGACATTATATCAAGAGATTTAAACAACAATTAATCTAATTAAAATAGGAATCCAGTGAAAGCATCTTTTTCTCTCTATCTCCAAAGATTTATTAAATCACCATGGCTCTCATATTTTTTAAGCACTGTGATTGTTAAAATACCAATCTAGAGAATGAGATACTATTTAAATGTTGGAAACTAATCCTATGTAATGATTGCTAAATGATATGATGATGATACTGTAGATGAAATTGACATGAAGCTGATAAAAGAAGCTACTGCAAACTAAGACGCAACTAAATGAAAGCCATGATTATGATTGCTATTCTAAAATGATTGCTAATTGCTATTTGTTGATTGCTCAATGCCCAAATGCTTAATTTATCTAATGCTATTTTTGTAGAGTAAGATTGCACAAAGTTGGGATCCATTTCTTGTAGAAAGAAGTTGTATTTATAGATTCCCGACAACATATTTGTGATGTGGCAAGAAGTACAGGTCTATATTTGATTTGAAGGATTCAATGGTGAAGGATGAAGAAATATAAGATGATCACGGATATTGTTCCTCCCCACAAAAATATTTAGCCAGAGGATAGGAAGAATCAATGGAAGAAGATGAAGAAGTTTTCCTATAATTTGTCTCCAATTTGTCTCCAAATTTGTCCATGAAGGTTGAGTTGAATTAATTAGATATAAAATATCAAATTTGGTAGGTGGATATGATGAGTGAAAAGAGGAAATAGTTGTAGAAATATGCTTTAATTGAATATTTAGATTTATTCAATTTTAGCAAAAGAGGATATTTATTTTAATAAAACAAACTATAGAAGTCTTGTTTATTAAATAAACATAGAAAAAATGTGGTAATTAAATAAAAAAAAGTATGTGAACTTGTTTATTTAATTAAAATAGAATGATGTGATTAACATAGAATAAATAGGAGAATTCAATAATTAAAACAAAGTATTTTATTTGTTTATTTAATTTAGATGAAATAATATGATAAAGATAGAAGAAATTAAATGTGAACTATATAAATACAAATTTCTATTTATTTAATAATAGATGAATTAAAGATTAATTAATCAAATAAATATATTTAATTAATCAGATTTATCTAGACCATTTTTAGGTGTATACATTTTTCCCCTTTTTGAAGTGATGTGTCTATGCATTGCTTCAAAGAAAATTTTGTTGTTGCTGCCAGCATTGACAAAAAAAATTGATATGCCCCAGATGCAATTTTCAGGTGATGATGGATATATGCCCCCTTAGGAGATAAATCGATGAATTTTTTATTTTTTTGAATTTTCTCAGATTTTTTCAAATTTTAATGAATTTTGTGGGTATGTGCAGGATCATCATGGAAAAAACAAGCCCTTAAGTGGCAAAAAAATCAGAAAAATCAGAGTTAGCCAACTTGACATAAAAATTTGAATAATTTATCTATATTATTTCAAAAATATGTAAGAATAGAATCTGTAGCAAATTGAATGTAGTTTCTAAACTACTAGGTTTGTTTTAAAAAAAATATTTGGTGAAAATTTGAAATTTCAATATAGTAGTACTTAAATTTTAGGGAAAAATAAGAAGTAGGTGTCCGTCTGACCATCCTAACCACAATAAAATGATAATATTTTTTTATAATATTTTAGATATAAGTAGAGGAATCATGTACCGATGTGATGCATATTTTTTGTAACTTTTTCCAAGTAAACAATTAATTATGAATTTTTATTACAAATTTTTTAAAATAAAACTTTCTTTAATTGGTCAAAAACTTTAAATTCAATTTTTTTTTTAAATATGAGGCATAGAATGTGACACATGTTCGATTCAAAAATGTGATACCATTTGAAAGCTATAAATATTTTTCAATCAGTCTATCAATTAGGACTTTAGTCGTAATTTGAATAGAAAATGAATAATAATTACTTATTAAATTCAAAGTAAAGTATAATTTATATTGGTGGAAAGCTAAGAATCTCCTTTAAAAACCCTTTTTATTTCATCAATTTTGGGTAAAAAAAAGTCGTCAACCACATACCCATCATATTACCACTTTTTGGCCCATCATGATCCTGCACATACCCTTGTGATGATTTGATGATTTGATAAAGATTCGATGATACAAAAAGTTATCTCCTGAAAAATAATGTGAAAAATGTCTTTGTGATGAAAATTGAATTAAGCCCCTTTGGAAAATAAATTAAATAAATCCCACCAAAATACCTCCTAATTACCCTTAAAAAAAGTTAAAAAGGTGAATTTTGAATTCATTTGTGCACTTTGTAATTTTGAAATTTGAGAGTGAGAGTGATTTTGAGCAATTTGGAGCAAGATTTCCATCCCATACCACACTCACCGTTTCGAGCGCGTGCGTTGACACAATCGCCCAGCTGCGTACGAACCTCTGATATGTACCCTAGAACTTCCTCGTATTTCATATTTTTTTAATTTTATTTTTGTGCTTTATTTCCATTCACTAGTAGAATTTGGAAAATAAATGACTACGTGACTAAAAATTTTAGTAACATGACTAACACTAGTAGATTATTGCAAATAAATGACTAATTTGGTCATTTCTAAGTGACTAATTTGGTCATCGAGTAAAATCATGACTAAATGACTAAATACATGACTATTACTCTATTATTTTTTCTTTCGAATTTGATCATAATCCATAGAGTTTAAGCCCCCTCATGGGACGCCTACCTAAATAGGCCTTTTATAATATAAATTTTATATTATAATGGGTAAGTGCACCAAGATGGTTCCCAAAAAAGGGCCTTAAGTGGCCACTTTTTTTTTGAAATCAGGAAATACTGACCTTGGACGTGAAATTGAGGATAGCTACACTCAAAAATTTTAGATGGAACAAAAACAAGGACCGTAGTGCTCCAAGTCTACTTTCTAAACTACTAATTTATTTTGAAAATGGTTGAGATTAAGGGGTTCAAAAGAGGGACACACACAAATTGTTGTTGTTTCTGTCAAAAAACAGAACATATCAACTCTTGTGTGAGCCGAGCACGGTAGACTTTTTTGTAGTATTTTTAAAATCGCTTTGGTCAAAAGTTAGATAATAGTATGTAGTAAGGTCTAGATATTTTCTGATAATTTTTTAATGAATATTTGATTTTTTATTAATTTTCTAAGTGGTCACTTCCTAAAAAGCAGAATTTTGGCCGTGCTCCCCCTAAATTTTTTGAAACTAATAGATTTTTTTAAATTTATTTTTTAAATTGTAGAATGGAGTCTAGTTTCTAAAAATATAATTTATTTCAAATTTCATGAACGGTTAATTTATAGCAAAAAATACCAAACACTACTTTTTGAAGAAAAGCGGACATACAAACAAAAGAAATTATGGATGAAAGGTTTAACATTGTTAGAAAGTGAAAAAAATTACATCATTGGAAAGCTAATAAAGAACCTAACATTACCCATGTGTTCGATTTTCTTGATATTGAACCGGATGCAATCTTGATGGTGAGCACGAACCCGATTATGTGAAAATTTGTTGAATTTGGAAAAAACACGTCTCTGGTCTTTGGGAATGCCCTCCAAGCCTTTGGGTTGGTATTCCAAGGCAAATACCAAAGAAAATTTACAAAGAAAAAAATAACGCGAACCCGTTATTTCTTAGTTTGGCCACAAAAGTGCGACCATTTCAGTGCACTTACCCTAATATAATATAGTATTTATAATATATTATATTATAATATATTATAATATTATATTATATTATTTTTTATTTTTATTTTTTTAAGAAAACGGGGTAAAAAATTTATTAAAATTTCAAGAGAAGCAATACAATAAAAACCAAGAGCCAAGCCCCAGAAGCTCAATTATCCTCTAAAATATTCCTATCCTCCTCAAGAAACTACTCCAGGTCCTCGCGTAACTCAAGATCAACCTGCATCCAATCCTCAATCTTCCAACCACCATCATGCTTCGAAGCCCACTTAGCCAAACAGTCAGCCACCAGATTCCATTCATGCGAGATATGAACAAAAGAAACCATCTCCATCTAGGAGCTAATGTGGAGGATCCGCTGGACTACCAATGCCAACTGCCAGTTGATGCCCAACATCTTTTTCTCATTCAACAAGTTAACCAGAATCTATGAATCAGCTTCACAAATCACCTTTTTCCATCCTAGAGGAAGGGCCTGCTCAACAACATAAAGAATCACCAAACCTCCATGAGATTAACCGTCTGCTCCCCCTCATGAATGGAGAACATAAAGATCATTGCACCCATTGAATCTCTACCAACCCCACCAATTCCAACAGGCCCAGGATTACCACAAGAATACCCATCCGTATTTATCTTCAAAATGTCAACCGGAGGGGGCAGCCACCTACCCAACTGCTAAACTCTTGAACACCCCTTCCTATTATGTTTGGGCTCTATCGAAGAGGAATAGATCCCCTGAAGACCTAGCCTATCCACCCACTCCGTATCATCTCTTCCCAAGGGGAATCCCACCTCACACTTAGCATCCACGTATAGTCTCATGAATCATCCCTAACATGCACAACCAAACTTGCTGACCCACCGGCTTCTCACCACAAAAAATCTGGTGATTCCTCTCTAGCCAAATTTTTTGGAGAAGGAAGGTAGGACCCACATACCACACATCCTACAAAAAAAAGTCGTCGAGGGGGGTGTAATGCCCCATCTTGTAACCTAAGAATGATGCATTGTCTACAAAAGTGTAATAATTTTTTAAAAAATTATAAAAATTTACTTAACTAATTGCAAACATTCCCTAAGTAACGTGATGACACACTACTTGAAATTCCCCTAGATGACTTTAGTAACTAGCATTGCATATATATTAATTTTCATAAACTTAATAACATACTTTGAATAACATTTAAATCACATCATTGAAAACATAATATACTTAAAAGATTCCTTCATACATTACATTTGAAATAGCATTACAATAACTCATTTTCCAAATGAGGTAGATCAACTAAAAGTTTACAATTACATATTACAAATGTTCACCTCATTTATAATTGAGGAGTGATACAAATATAAAAATTCCAATGATACAAATAAAGAAGTATGTAAATCCACATACGAGCTCTCCATCCATGAAGTACTCATTGTCACGAATATGAACTGGGGACTCAACGGGGTAAGATGCACGTTCCACCCAACCATGTGGTACCTGTAGGTCCACCCCCCATACTAGGAGATAGTAATAAGGTTCCCTAGACATAACCTACAAACCTTAGACACAAGAACAAACCATAGTAACTCTATACAAGTACATACTTAACTTATTGGTTACATTGCTTCCAGAATTAGGATAATCAAATATGCTAAGTTCACAATGTTACTGTTATTTTAGGTGGAGTGTCATCACAATGTTGCATAGGTTACCCTAGTGTTTCTTCCTAGGTTCCAGCCCCCATCTTAGGTTACCCTGGCAACCTCTTATGAAACTTGGCCCCTCATGCAAACTGTTGCAGAGTTGAATATCTTTTAAAATAACAAGATATCGACTTTTCCTTTCTAGGCCTTTTCGACTCATTCTTAAGACTGAACTAACTCTTAAGTCCATGAGTGAGGCATAATTAATCCAGTTAAATATTTTAGAATACCCAATGTGTTGATTTAGTTTTCTCTGATTTACTAACTCTACATGAGTTACCCAGACACCACTTTGTGTGTCGGCCCTCACAAAGAGCCACTCCCCTAAAAATAACACAAGGAAACTAAGTTTACTAATTAAAGTAAACAAAGTGCACATAAAACATCTCATACCAAACAACTCACAACAGACATCACAACCTGTTCATAGAATCTAGGTGTCTATAAACCATACAAAACCAAGTGCACTACCCTAGTTTGTTCAAAAATCTAAAGCCATTGTAAAATTTAACTCCCTTAAAGAGACTACATCTGGAAGACTTGAAATCACATAAAATCCCCATTTTCCCAATAAGAATTTAAAGTAACTTAAAGGAAATTCAGTCACAATAGGAATCTAGTATTAGGATTTACTAAATCCACTCAAATCCATTTCTTATACCAAGAAAATCAAACAACATGATTATAGTTCTTTTCTCAAATAATAAAAGAAATTGTTACAATTAATCTAATTTTGATTTTTTCAATCTCACATAAAAATAGATACCAAATTTTCTTTTTCAACCTTAATCTCATGCATTCAAGCATCTAATACACAATACCTTATTTAAATACTAAAGCATTTTCCTAAAACTAAATATATATATATACACACACATATATTATTACATATATATACATATATTTATATATATATACATATATTTATATATATATACATATATTTATATATATATATATTATTTAAAAAAAATTATATTTCAAAATCCGCAACTTCTAAAATCCATATAAAGTAAATTCTTATAAAATAAATATAAGAGAAAAATTGAATTTTATTAATTCCTTAAGCAATACATATTAGGGTTTGTATTGTTGTTTCCACAACCGACCATAAGGCTGTGGCTGTTTACACAGCCGGCCCTAATGGTTGCGGCTGTGTTGGCAGCCTAAGCGGTGCCTATGTGGGTAGTGTCGGCTGCCTCCATAGTCGCCGCCCTTCATGGGAGGATGTGGGGGTAGCCCCTATGGCCCCTTCATGACATTTCTAAATATTTTTTTTAATATTATTTCAATGACGAGTTTCGCCCAGGCAGCGATTTCCTATAATTATTTTTAAATAAAACTTCCACAGTATATTATACTTAAACATATTTACACATGAAAATGTATATATATATATATAATTTATATACATATATAAATTAATATATACACAATTTAACAATAAATGTAATTTTGGAAACAAACTATTATCTTCAATAGGGTTCATTCTACAGGAATTTTTTTATTAAAATACCCAATTTTCGATCTAATAAATTTCCAATTCAATCATAGAAGATTTCAATTTCATTTTCCAAATAAAAGATTTCCTTCACAATTTAATTACTCAAAATATTTTCTACAGGAAACTTTTAACAGAGATTATAATAGAGGTTTCCAATTCCTCAACTTTATCTATAGAGTTTTCTTCTAGAATTTTTCAATTGCTTAACAAAAATCTACAAGCTTGCTCTCTCTAATTTCACTATAAATTCTTGTTTTGTAAAATGCACAGAGAGGTAATGAATTTCAACATAATTATTTTCTAAATAATTTCCTTGAGAAGAACATAGGCTTCAATGAAAATTCAATTTCCTCACGCAATCATTTAAATATACAATTAACAAAGCTTCTACAGAACTATTTCTTACACAGGCAATCTTTTCAAAGAAAACAAATCAAATAAATAGAGAAAAACTTGTAGCTTGAAGAATTTGTCTGTTGATGAGAAGCTTTGCCTGTTGCGTGCAACTTCCAAAGCTCTTTACAAACAACCACTTTCTAGAAGAATGCACAAATTGAACAAATATCTATCCGAGGATCTCTTCCAAAAAATTTAAACAAATCCCAAAGGAAATTGCAAAATAACACATTTTTTTAGCAGAACTCTTTTTTTTTTTTCAATTTCCCGTGAAGTGATTTCCTGTTTTCCCCAAATCACATAATATCTTCTCTGAGAGAATCTTCAACAAGAAAGTACAATAAATTTTTAACTAATACACATGGCAAGAAGATAATATCTTCTAACAAACTCCCGGGCAAATCTTTCTTTCCTCACTTATCAAGAATTCAATGCATTTTAAAGAATTAAAGAATTTAAAATTCAAATTTCAATTTCCTTTTCTTTGTTTATTTTTATTTTTATTTAAAATTTCATTCCCAACAAAGCAATTAATTTAAATTTAATCTATTCTCACAAATAAAGTAACTTTAATTTAATTAATTAATTAATTTAATAAAATAATTTTAATCTCAATGACTAAATTATTTTACCAATAAACTAATTTAATTAACTAAATAAAATATGAAGCTTTTAATTACTTTATTTAAAATCAATTTAAATAAGCATTATATTAAAGAACATTAATCTAACACTAAATTCTCAAAATAAACTTTATATGGCAAATAATCAAAACAGACCAAACAAGACAACCAAAAACACCAAACCTAAACTGATGACATATTGTGACTGGTTTTGAGACTAGACTAGGAAAAACCTTGTTACTACCTCCCAATCAACATTTCTGTTGAGTCTCGACATGCTCAAACCTGAGAAACTAAGTGGAGTCAGTGTCATGTACCTGCAATCCTGCAATCAGACAAATAACATACATATATATATATATATAATTCATGTTCCAAACACACTGTGCAGAAAAAATCATGGAAATCACAAGGCACTTGCAAGCGATTGATGCAACTTTGTTCTCGACACCAATACACATCACATCAAACTGACAAAACAAACAACAATTAATCTACCATAAGCATATAGATAGCAATAACATCAGAAGTAAACATCTATGCTAACATAAAGCATGTTAGAAATAATTATCACCATACAATGTACCATCATATCACAAAATAAATCCACTATCACTCTAAAGTCAATGATCAATACACCAAAACAAAATACCAGGGTCTATCAATGTGAAAACATGCTAACAGAAAACATAAGCAAAATGGAGGGGTACTACAGGGGGTCTACTCAAGCTATCCCAAAACTCCAAAAAAGAGGAAGCATGAACACAAGGTTGCTTCCAAACCTCCCACCACTAGTGCCAAATCGTCACAACAAAGGGGCATCTAAAAAATACATGCGAGGAATCCTCCTCAGCCATCCCACAGAGAACACAAATAGAAGGCCCATGAAAACCCCGCTTACGACTGTTATCCCAAGTCAAACATTTATTCCTCACTAAAGTCCAAACAAAACAATTGCATTTTGGCCAAGAAATATTATTCCACACCTTCTTCCACCAAAGAACCTCCCCCTGAGCCACCATCTGCACTGAAAGCACCTAATAGCCACAAGCAACGGAGTAAGTCCTCCTAGGATTATGGGACCAAGCAAGAATATCACCATCCAAAAGAGAGTTGCATCACCTCCTGCTAAGAATAGAGAAAAGCTCAGCACACTCATCCTCCAAGCCCATAATCGACCACTCTGAGGGGTCCTTCCAGCAAGCCTTCTCAACCTGACCTAGAGAAGAAATAGACTTGAAATCACTCACCCTAGACCAACCAGCCTCAGTGAACCTCTAGCTCACGGGAAGAAAGTAAGGAAATTGCAAGAGGAGAGGAGGAAATCCATCCCAAGAGTTTGACCAAAAAAGATCATTTGAACCTTGTCCGCATATCCAGAACAAACCCTCCTTAATGAGCTTCACACCTTTCTTAAGAGTACACCAAATCACTAGACCTTTCCCTTCAACTGGGTACCTAGGGAGGTCATGTCGAAGAGCATCTGAAAAATACTTATGAGAGAGAATCTTGGCCCATAGCTAATCTTGCTCCACACACCATCTCTAGAATAACTTAGCAGCCACCGCATCACCAAATAAAGAAGATTATCGAAGGTCCAAACCATCAAACTGCTTAGGACAGCAAACATCCTCCCAACTGACCAAGCTCCACTTAGAGGATGACAAGCAACCAGCCCACGAAAATTGTCTCTCAAGAGAGTCCAACTCCTTAAGAAACCCCACTGGCGCAACCTATAACATACATCAGTAAATAGGGAGGGCCTGTACCACATATTTTATAAGTTGAACCCGACCCACACAAGATAACCATCTATGAGTCCAATGATTAACTTTCACCCATAATTTATCCAGAATATTCTGCCATGAACTCTTAGGAAGATTCCCAATAGAAATAGGAAAACCAAGATATGTAAAGGGAAGAACCCCAATCTATAATCTCAAAATATTAGCAATTCTTCTCTGAATGGAGGCAGGCATATTAAAGAAAAAATTGGACAATTTATCTTCATTAATCAATTTCCCTGAAGTCGCAAGGTACACATCCAACAATTGTCTCAAATAAGTAGCCTCCCTAATAGTAGCCACCCCCATCAAGGTAGTGTCATCAACAAAATGCAAATGAGACTGCGGGGGAAAATCTCCACCCCAGTGCCATCCTTGAATGTTTCCAGATTCCAAATTTCTTTTCAACAAGCATCCAAGGCCTTCGACAACTAGCAAAAAAAGATACAGAGAAAGGGGGTCCCCTTGGTGTAGACCTCTAGAGGCCCCAAACAAATTAGAATGATCTCCATTAATCAGCACAGAGAAAGACACAAAAGTAACACAACTCAAGACCCATTGAATCCAATCAGCACAAAACCCAAAGGCACCCATGATCTTTTTGAGGAAGGACCACCTAACTCTATCATAAGCCTTAGCCATATCTAACTTAATAAACATCAACTTTTCTCAAGAGACATCCATGGAGTGAATGGTCTTAGTAGCAATAACAACCTTGTCCAAAATCTACCACCTAGCTATAAAGCCACTCTGCTCCTTTGAGATCAAACCCGAAAGCCATTTCTTCAACCTCTCATCCATTAACTTCAAAATGACCTTGTAAGCAACATTGCAAAGGGAGATTGGCCATAACTAAGTAAGCGGATTCGCCCCCTCACATTTGGGAATTAGAGCAATGAAAGTAGAATTAAGAGCTCACAACATCTGTTTATTCTTTTGGGATTCTTGCACAACTGCCAAAAGATCCAACTTAATGATCTCCCAAAATTCCTAAAAAAATTCTAAAGGGAAACCATCAGGGCTTGGAGCTTTTCCTTTCTTCATCTTAAACACAATCTCCTCTAATTCAGCTAGAGAGATCTCTCACATCAAATCCTCGTTCGCCTCCCCGAAAACCAATCAAGGAATGCAGAAAAGAACATGCTCTTCATGAGCCAAGCCCTTGTGCGCCTCCTCCCTAAATAGATTCTCAAACTATCATGAAGCTTTAGTTGCAATCTCTTGAAAAGAAACAAGCCGTTCCCTACTATCATTCACCAGGACAGAGATGGAATTATTCATTCCTCCTAGCCTTCACCGAATTAAAGAAAAATGATATATTTTTATCCCCTTCTTTTAGCCAATCCACCTGAGCCTTTTACTTCCAAAAAATATCCTCCCGAAGCTCACACTCCTCCACCACCTTCAAAGCACTAGCCTCCTCTTTCAAAAGAACCTCAATAAGCCCCTTCTACTAAATCTCCCTTGTAATACTATTCAATTTATCCTAAACAACATCCCTATCATGGAAAATATTACCAAAACATCGTCGATTCCACCTCTTGAGCTGATACTTGACGAACTAGAGAAGCTTGACCAAGGAGTACATTGCAGTACCAAAAGCTGGTCTACCATCATTCAACCAAATAGCCACCTACTCATAGAGAGTAGGGTCACGTAGCCACATAAGCTGAAACTTGAAAGAGGGAGGAAAAAACCTCTAAGCTGAAATGATGCTAAGCTTGATAGGCCAATGGTCAGAACCCCTCCAATCCAAAATTTCTGAGGACGTAGACCACGCACCACCAACCCAATAGCATGATACCAAGAACCTATCCAACCTTTCAGCCACACAATCCTCACCCATCCTCCTATTATTCCAAGTAAAACAACCATTACCAGGATGAACATCCACTAGATTTAAACTAGAGATATTATCCCTGAAAAAGAAAAGCTGAAGGATCCAACTTAGCAATCCCACCCCTTTTCTCCAACAAGTCCACAATAGCATTAAAATCCCCAGCCAGAACCCAAGGCTAGAAATGGGCTACATTGCGAACATATCAAATATGAGACCAAAGCTGTTGTTTACCATGTAGATCAATAGGAGCATACACATTAGAGAGAAGAATACATTCCCCAGTTACAAAACAGGAAGCCATCATGGAGATAGAAGATCTAGAGGATATCCACCAGAGCAGACAAACCCTATGGGGGTTCCAAATGCAAGCCACTCCCTCAGACACACCATGAGCTCCCACACACCAACCCTCCCCAATCTTCCACAACTTAGGCACCAAATTCAACATACTTTCCATGGATAACTTAGTCTCCTGAAGAAAAATAATATCCAGAGAGTGACTCCTGACCAAATCCCAAACAAATTTTTGTTGAGGGTCATTGTTCAAGCCCCTTACATTCCATGAAATAACTATCATTTCTAGGGGCACGAGAAATGTGTATCCAGGGTCTTGATAGCCCCCAATTCCACCAAAGTCTCCCCAGTTGACTTGATATTTTCCATATCCCTTTTCCTTCCCACCTTGATGTTTCTCTCACCAACCCCCTTCTTAGGTTCCTTTTGTTGAATACCCATCCAAGAAGAAGACAAAGAACTCTTTCCAACCTCCTCACCACCAGTCCGAGCCAAAGGAGATCCACCCCCTCTGTTCTTCACTGTACCAGTAACAATAGTCAATTCAACCTGAACAATCAACTGCTGGTCCATACCCATCTGCCCACCACCTGACTCCTACATAATTTTCACAACTGTCAAAGGAGCTACCTCCTTCCCAACATCTATCTTGTCCTGATCAAAATTCATCAACACCGGATTTACTTCCTATTGGTTGAGCTCATCCAACACCTAATATTATATTATATTATATAATATATTATAATATTATTATTATTTTGATTCGTAATAGCAGTTGAAGTTGCAAATTTATATTGATAATAGCAAAATGTTACATTTTTTCCATTCATCCCCATAAGGGTCGTTTACAAAATTTGGCTTTTCGCCATCGATTTGAAAATTATAGAGAAAGCAAGCAAACAAAACACCAAACACTAAAACATTGTTCACCCTCCTATCACACAATCACCTAAGCTTCATCATAGAATTGGCCAGAGCCCACCAAGTTTGCAAAGTCATGGCACCATTTCATGCCAACCATTGCATCCAAACCCAACTACCGGCTCAAGAACTCATAACCCTCTAATGTCCACTGACTATGATGTTGCAACTCTTCTCCTTTCAAGTCCAGAATGAAAGGATGCCATTCCATTTCTATGCCTCAATCAAACATTCAAACCATGTCATCTGACCATGGCAATCCAACTCTAGGTAGAGCTACTACAACAGTGTCGATGTCTCCAACCAATATTGAGCCCTTAAAAACCCAACACAGCAATAGCAAACATCTCTCCTTTGGTAAATCTATGTCCATTAGTGACACCAAAAACCTGGAAGAAATGTTTGAATTATCCCTCGTGCGATTGCTTGAGAAGTAGTATGCCTTCCCAAGCACCATTCTCACTGCTTCCAAACATAAAATTTCCTTATTGTGACAGATATTTTTGAGCTGTTTATCCAAGATGAAGCCAAGAAATGCAACCTCCTTCTTGGAGCTTTTCAACTTGATTGGCGTATCCATTAATTTGATGCCCATTGTTATATCAATTTGCTTGATAAATAGAGGGCTAACCTAAATCCACATTTATCGTTGGTCGCCAGTTTTATTCAACATCATCCTTTCAATTGCAAATTGGGTGGATCACGTAGGCAATTCAATTAATACGCACAAGTCTTCGGCTCCACTATTTCCAAATTACCAATTAGAAAATTTCAATGTTTGTACTCAATGGTTCTTTGGATGTGTTCTGAAGGCTAGCGTTGCTTTAGGTTTCTCACAAGGCAGCTTTCATGTACTCCCAATTTACCTTTATAATTATGTGTCATCCTGAAAGAAGAGCCCATCCTTTCCAATTGAATGTCCTTCGCTTGCTCTAGGGAGGCATTTATGGATACTTGTTTTCTCACTTGCCAAGTGTCAAGACCCATTAACCAAATCTAGCCATTCTAACATAAACAATAATCCCTAACAGCACATGGGCCAATATATTAGAATATAATATTATAATATTATATAATACTATATTATATCATATAATCTATATTATATTATATTAATAATATTTATAATATAATATAATATAATATTACATTAAATATTATATAATATTATATTATTAATATTTCATTGCAAAAAAAAAAATAGCGGGCTTAATGGGTGGACATAATGGGTGCCATAATTTTCATTTTATGGCCAATAATTTTCATTTTAATAAACATAATCTAAAACCCTCGTCGAAACCTTATTTTCAGGCTACAGCTCGCAAGGAGAAGTGAAAGGTCAAAAACAGCGAGGAAGAGTTTGGAGGAGGCAAAACCAATAGTAGCAAGGAAGAGTTTGTAGGAGGAAAAACCAATAGTGGCAGGGAAAGCAACAAAATCTGTAGGTAAAGGATGCCCTAATATTAAAAATTAAATGTGTTGAGTATTAGTATTAGGATCTTTTGTAATTTTCAATGATGCATGTTAAAACCTAAATGTGCTCAGTATTAGGATTTTGGCCATAATTTTCATTTTAAAAACATACTCTGAAACCCTGGGTTGCCAAATTGGAGAAGTGGGGTGTGTATCTACTAGCTAAGGTGTGGTTAATCCAAGAAATAAAATTTCATTTTCCCTACCAATACACCTTCCCATGTTCATGTCGATTCATATGTGAGACCAAAAACCAAACGCTACTAACTTTTGAAGCAAAATACAGTGAAAATAGAAAGGTCAATTAATTTCCAGCTTGTGAGGTAGTTGGCCATGGATTTTGGAGTCATAAAAAATAAAATGAATATTCCTCAAAGCTTCCAATATCTATACCTTAGCTTGGTGTGAAACTTCAAGTGGATAGCATGGCATTTGGAGTATTACATACTTTTAAGCCATTGATTTCCTTCAAAAAGGGATCGTTCCATCTTCCTAGATAAACAAGTCAGAAATGTTAGTAATGGAATAATACTAGCACTTGCACCTATAAGAGGTTCAAGAGATTCGCTGATAGAAAATTAATGATAAAATTTAATTGAAGATTCACTTTGGAAATGAAATTAAATAAACATTTTTTGTTACATGTTAAAAGAAAGTAGTTATGGTTTGTGATTTCAATACAAATGTCCTAATTCCATAGGTGTTCTACCTTGAATCTCATTGATGGATTGATCAATAAACATTAGGAGCCCAATGTGTTTTCTACAATTTGATGGTGATTAACGACAACCCTAAACCATAGGTAAGACAAAATCCAATGGCATGAACCCAAAATCACCAATCACTACATTAACATTCCCAAAGAAAGGTAGCATTTCTTCCAAAAGTGTGGAAATGGCTATTGTTGTCCTTAAAATCAATCTGGGTAACAAATTTCATTGAGAAAATCTTCCCATTTTAGCATTTGCAGATTTTCGTTCTAGGACTTCAAATGCTGGTTGCAAATAGACCTGGAAAGTTCCATGTCAAAATCAAATCAATTTCATTTCCTACTCACAACTGATGATGGATTGATAAGTTACAATCCCAAAAAATTTATCTCTACAAATTGACTCTTAGTTTTGCTTAAGAGAAGTGGGGATAAATTAATTGCAGAGCTTTTATAGACTAGTGGGATCTAAATAGATCTAATCTCTTTGACTCTATTTTAACTCTCTAAAACTTTTATCTTCTTTCAACTATGCACTTCACCCTTATTTTCTTCTTTGAAACATTTCAAAGCTGTACCGAATTAATAACTGAACAACTACAATAAATTCTTCAATTGTCTCACCATTCCAACTGCAGATACTTGGAGAAACACAAACAATTTTTCCATGACTAAAAACCATTTGGGAAGAAACAAAGGCCCCTCAGATGGGACAAAATTGCTGAAGATGATTCCTTTTTCCTTGTTTCCAAATGCCCAGTAGCCTGAAATTGCCAGAGGAGAAAGTGGACACCACCACTACATAACATACAGACAATCCTTTGACCTGATATTCTTTTAACATGCTAGACTACACACATCCCTACAAAATGAAAATCCTACCATTTTTCCTCCATTGTATGAGGCACACCCAAGCTTCATTTTACTTAGATCAAAAAAATAAGTTTCCAAGGCTTTAGGTTTAAATAGAACTCATTGTTTCTTTGTTTAAAAACAAGTGATTTTCCTTATAAATTTCAATTATCTTCTTGACAAGTGTAGAAGCATTTTCTCATATTCTGCAAAGAGAGCAATGTCATGCCAGACAAACATTCCTGAATAGTATAGACCTAAATCTGCAAGTATCTTTAAGCCCTTTGCTACAGATTGTAGCTTTCACGTTTAACATAACAACATGGCATCATGGACTTTATTAGACCAACCATTCTAACAACCAAATTTCAAAGAGCATTGGAGAGATTAAACAAATTAACAAATGCAGCTATCAAAAAAGTCTATTGGCAACCTATCATAGCTGCAGGAATTGAACATAGACGACTATAGAGGTTTAAATAACCTTCCTGATTCCATTGGCAACCTATCACATTTGCAACACTTGAAAATAGAAAGTTGTTGAGGTTTAAATAACCTCCCCAATTCCATTTTCAACCTCTCACAGCTACAACACTTGAATATAATAGGAAATTTTAAAGGTTTAAATAACCTCCTTGATTATGTTGACAATCTATCACAGCTACAACACTTAAAAATAAAATACTGTCATAGTTTAAATAACCTCCTTGATTTCATTAGCAACCTATCACAGCTACAACACAACACTTGAACATATAAGGGTGTGGACATTTAAATAATCTCCCTGATTAAATAACCTTCTTGATTCCATTAGCAGCCTATCACAACTGCAACACTTGAACATAGAAGGGTGTGGGCATTTAAATAAGCTCCCTAATTCATTTGGCAACCTGTCATAGTTGCAACATTTCAACATAGAAGGGTGTGGATGTTTAGATAAACTCCCCGATTCCATTGGCAACCTATCACATTTGCAACACTATTCTCATGTAGTCTATATTGCAACACATTTTGCTTTCAAAATATAATTAGAGATCTCAAATATTAAGGAATACTATATGAAGAAATGCAAAAATATAGTGCATTTGGTTGATTTCTATTGACTTAATAGAGCTAAGTATACAGTGAAACCCTCTAGGAATAGGTTAGCTGAGTGGTTTCTACTTCTAATTGGGAATGTGACAGAAAATGGGATTGTTGTAATGGGCATGTTTTCATTTCTCTCCAAGATTCAAAACCTTGTTATGGGATTGTTCATCTAACAACAGACAAGTTATGTCAAGATGTTGAATAATCTATTGGTAAGATTTAAAAGAGTTACTTTGTACCATAGTCAAATTAGAGTTTGATTATTGATTTTGAAATGTGGTTACAATTAGTTTTTTTTAAAATCTTGTGCAGCTTGTTGATTCACAACTTGTTTACATTTTTCTGGATGCATACTTTATCCCCCTATGCATGCTATGAATTGTGCTAGAAATTCTTGAAAATTTAGAAGTCAATCTGTTAGATTAACAGTTATACTAGTTTTCATTGTAGTTATACTAGTTTTCATTGCAACCTCATGTGGATTTGTTGCTTTTGAAATAATAATCACTATTGTCATTGTTAGGTGATTTTGGAGGATGAAAGAACACAAAGATGATGGCCTTTCTATAATTGGTCGAACTATTATGCATCATCGATGAAAATAATCTTGCAACATACAAAGTCAAATGGTTGAGTGATTTTGGATTGATCTTTGCATGTTTATCTTTATGTGTTGAAACATTTATAATTGTCATATCAACTTCTACAGTTCAATATTTTAGTTATTAAAATTCAAACTCGTATGGATTTTTTCGCTTGAGATCCATGTTGTTAATAAAACTTAGCTATTTAGTGGCAGGAAGCAGACCTTGAATTTTTGTGTAACTTATGCTTTTATTTAGTATGTGAATGGGCATGTGTAACATCTTTTGAAAAGAAAGATGCTTCACCTTATTAGAAGTGGAACTCAAGATCTGAGAGAATAGTGCTAGCCCTTCCATATTTGGCAGCCTAATCCTTTCAAATAATATTGATGCTCTTTTCTAGATACTTGTGTAAATTTTCATAGTATCCATATTCCATTGTGGTTTTCCTTTAGTGCAAGATAATTTGAAAGTCCTTGTGTTTTTGTTGTCATTTATAAAGTGGTTGTTTTACGTTATATAAAATTTTGAGCTATGTTTACTCATCTTTATTTTCTGTGAAATAGAACAAATAGTGTATGAAGGAAATTGATATTAATTGAGAACTGTCTACTTTGTGTTAATTTGTTCTGATTTATTTGAAATGGAATTTTAAAAAAGCTGCCTACTGTTTATTATTTTTTTTTCTAGGGTTTTTTGTTTAGGAGCCTATTTGTGACACTGGCAATTTTGGCAGGAATCTTTGCTTCAATGATGGGAATGAAGTCATTTACTGACTACAAAGTAGAAGATAGTAGATTAAGTAGGGAAATGGAGAAATGTGGAGGGAAATAGAATGAATGAGATTGCATTTATAGATTGAAAAATGAGAAAAGTAAAAAAAAATGAAATAATGTCCTCACCAAAAAAAGAGGGAATACAAAAAAAATTAAATGCAAGAAAAAGAGAAATATTGAATATTGAAAATCTCGAGTGAATGGAAAAAGCAATGAAAAGAAAAAGTAGGCTTGTAAGCATGAAAATATGAAGGTAGAAGCAGTTGATGTGAACAAATGTGTAAGTCTGAAAAAGGTGGTTAAAGATATTGTGAGTTCTCTAAAATAGAATTCAATAAAAAAGCACAATGTTAAAGGAATGAAGAAGCTATCTGATTTACTGCACAAAAGCATTGTATGCTTCTGATGATTATGCCAGGAAGGCTCTGCATGGCATCACATGAGAAATTTGGTCTTTCTAGGATGCATGTTAAGCTCATGATTGGAGATAGAAGTACATAAGCAACCGTGTTTAAAAAAAAATATAATTCAAAGTGGAAGGTGTTGCGATGTCTCCAAGTGGTACTGGTGAGAAATCTTTGTTGTCATTATTTGTGTACACAATTCTCTTAATTAGCTGATAGGCTATATATAGAGTGAATGTTTGAGCTGAAACTTGTCTAACGCCAGTATACAACTCTTTTTTATCAGTATATCACTTTTTTTTATCGGTAAACAACTCCCGTAAATGAAGGAAAACTTAACTACATTCATTTTTGGAGGATTTTTAGTTATACTCTCAAGTTAGAGTTTACTCTATTTAGATATGCCTCGTCAAAGATTCGCCATTGCTGAGCTGTAGATATTTTTTCATAGGACCTGTTTCTGAGTCAGTAGTTAGCTAGATTACCTACTGAAGTGTTTTTAGTTCCTGTTTAGGCGTTGAAATGTATTCAATATTGGCATTTGGCGTTCAAATTTTAGCGGATGCGTTTCACTGTTGGTATATGATTAGCGGCGAAGTTTCATTCGTTTTGAATGGAATTAAAAAATTAGTTAAATTCCAACTTAAGTTGAACGATTGATTGAGTCTATACCAATATACTTTATCCATATGGAGGAGGATGACATGATTTCTGAGAAAGACTACCAAGAAGACTTTTGTCCTCATTAAAAATGTCCTTTTATCTAGCTTGTGTTCAGAAGAAACTTCGGGACTCTTCAACAAATTTCAACTAACAAACTACCTTTGCGTCATCAAAAGTTCCCTAAATTTTCTCTTTTCTTTCCAACAAATGAAGCTGCATGTGAGGGGATAAAGCCCTATTTTACACGTGCTTGTTTGAATAAATCAATGAAAAAAATATCCGTTGAATTATAAATAAGGGTTTTTGCTTGTTTTAGTTTCAAACGTCAGAGCTGCCTTATTTAACTCAAAAAATTTCAATATCTAGCCAAGTTCATTGGGTTACACTAGTTACTACTCTCTTCCATTTAATAGAAGGTCTTCTTTTAACACCTGTATGCTATTTCATCTTTACTTCTTTCCGTATATTTCTATAGTTGTACTTTGATTACTATCTTTGTTGTGTTAATTAATTCCCTATTTAAAAAATGAATTTGTTGCAGGTTCATTGTAATGTTATTGCAGTAATTGTGAGCACGAAAAATTGAACATTTAATTGGTATATTAGCAACAAAAGGAAGGCTTTCTAGTTCAAGTATTACGTAGTCCATGTCTTTGTGCATTGCCATGTTTGATGAAATTGATGCTACCTTTTTTCTGCAATTGTGTTAATTAATTCCCTGTTTAAAAACTGAATTTGTTTCAGGTTCACTATAATGCTCTTGCAGTAATTGTGAGCACAGAAAATTGAACATTTAATTGGTATATTAGCAACAACAGGTAGGCCACCATTTAATGTCAGTGTTGGGCTCCTTTAACCCTTTTTTAGACCTTTTGTAAAAATATAAATATTTTGGCTTAATATAGAATTTTTTGTCCAAATTTTAATCATATTTTCCTGTTTCTTTTTCACAATGCTATGATAGTTACTACAGTTTTGTCATTGTGGGTATCCCATTCCAATACTTTACAATAGTTTTGTCGCTGTGGGCTATCTCATTCCAATACTTTATTACAGACATATCCTGAGACTAATTATTACTGAGTAGTTCAGATTAGAACTTGATTTGGTTTTTTTCCATCATTGGGGATTCAAGAAGTTTTATCCAGATTTTCCAATTTAAAAAGTTTCAATATCAATGCAATTTGTAATTATGTTCCTTTTGATGCACAAGCCCTAGTGAGTGAAGTTTTTCAAAAAATCTCATTCGAACTTCATTAGAGATCAAATGCATTTACAATGGCATGACTGTAATCCTAATAAATTATTTCCTACTTTAATATATAAATACTAGCAATTCACATGGAAATCAAATGTATTAGAAACACTATTCAATTGTTTTAAAATTGAATGAAAGGGGAGTTTTCTACTGAGAACTAAGAAATGAAGCAGCAAAAAGATGGGACTCCAACTAGATTCACCTTAGCCCTATAAAGATCTCCTCTGTCTCGTTATGCTAATCCTTTTTTTTTTCCTACTATTTAGCTTGGTGGATTGAAGAGTAATATGGAAGAGGTAAACCTAGTCTAGAAGTAAGATAGTTATCATAAATCCAAAAAAAAAATCCAAATATGATTCTTTCTAATAGATTTAAAAGAACCAATTTCACACAAATAATAACAATCAAGTTTGATTTACCTTTGATTTTTCAAGCTGAATTGATTTTTCCTATAGAAAATCCCATAAGAAAAAATTAGAGATGTTTTTTCCATCATACTTTGTCTCAATCATGCAAGTGCTATCCTACACAAGAAAACTTTGTTTTACATAGGTGAACTTTATTCATGCAAGTTTTGTTTTTAGTGCAAGTGTTGATTTAACTTGCATAGCATCACCTCTTTGGCGCAAGCATTAATCATGACTGTAAAATCCCTAATAAGAGCCAAAATACAAGCCTATTTTTATCTTAGTTATTGTGATAAGAGGCAATAACCATTAGACCTTATTTTATCATTAGGATCGTCGATTTGACAATACCTAAAATATTGATGATTCAAATTACTAGTTTTTATTACACAAAAAATTACAGCCACAGTAGCCTCCCATATTGTAACTATTAAGCCATAATTCTTATAGAATAAAAATATGCAAAGATGGTTCATCAAATTGGGACGAGGTCAAATGATAAATAATAAGAGCTTTTAGAGCTGATATTTGTGTTTACATTTGGTGCAGGAGCACCTAATCACCTAGCTGCACATCTCCATGTTTGAAGGTCAAGGAAAGTCTTTGATGGGTGACTAGGACGGTATAGAAGTGTTTTTTGTTTATTTAGGTTTAATAAGGTCTAAAAGGACCAACCATAATGTAATTGGAAGCATCTTGAGTCATTTAGGTTGAGAATATCAAAAATACCATCTTGCTCCTAAAGTTGTCTTTGTAGTTTTGTAAGCACATTTCTTGAGTTTGTATGTGAACATGCAAGATGGGAATCTTCATGGTGTAACAAGGCTATTTAAATAAATGTATTCTAGGGGTCATAAGGTTTTAGGAATGAAGATTTGTTTAAAGGTAGTCATTAAGGGGTTTTAAAAAGCAGTCTAGGAGTCTTAGAGTTTTAAAAAATAGTTGGAGGCGTTGATGGTTACTTGTTTGTTTTGAAATTGTCTTTAAAAGCCTCTCAAAGGGCCCAAGGATGGTTGGATGTGCTGGACATTGAGAATTCTATTGAATAAACAATGTTCTTCCTGCCAACTTACTGTTTTCCTATATTTTTCCTAAGTTTTCTATATTTTGTTTACTTTGTATGATCCGTACAGGAACTCTTATTGTTTGAAACTTATGGTGAAGTGTGGAAGAATGTATTAAATTCCTTTTGGAACAAGTTTGAGTGCAAACAATTTGGATTTGTGTAAGTTCTCTGCATTACACTGAGACTGCTCTGTTTTATTAATATTTAGTGTTGAGAGTCACTTAAAATGGCACCCTGACCCATTCCACTCACTTTCCTTGTTGTACCTCATGGAATGGGTCAAAAATAATTCAATTTAAGTGTCTCCATGGTTGAGAAGGCTGAAGAGTTTTGTTGATTGAGATTGGGTGTTACGCTAGGGTAAAGTCTGAGTGGTTTCCTTATGAAAACAATGTGACAATGATGGGTTTCGACAAAACAGTGAAAGAAGTGACTTTGTGAGGAATTCTTGAGTTTGTGCAGAGCATAGACATGGTGTTTGATGCATTGAATGGGTCTGAAAAACCCGAGTGTATGGTTTTTTAGTAAACCCTTGAGACTTGTACGTAAAGTGAGGGTTTGTAAGTTTGGTGTCAAAATGGTCTTGAATCTGAGAAATAACCAGTGAATTGGGTGTTTTGTGACAAGTTTAGATATTTTCCAAAGATTTTTAATGAATACAAAGTGATTTGAGGGTACTTCATTTGAAAAAAGGCCTAATTCTAGTAGCCTAAAACAAGGATGTTGTATTGAAACTCTTAATTTTTGGGAAGAGGTCACTTGAATCTTTTTGGGAAGTTGTTTTGTATCAGGTTGAGAGTCTTTTTAGATGCTAGGTTGGACATTGTAAGGTCTTGTCTAAAAGATAACTCCATTTGTTCGATTTTGAAGGCTAGGGGCCTCTTGAGGAGTGTTAAGGGAAAAGTTGTGAATTGTTTGAACCAAGTCATTTTTGTGTTGGGTTTGTGTTTTCTCTTCCTTGGCTCTGCATTAAAATCCATAGGAAACATGTTCCATGCTCCCATGTACAAATGTTGAATGTTGAATTGGGTAAAATACCACATCTAATTTAAAGTGAGGTGTACCCAATGGGAGGGATTAGGTACAATTTAAGATAATTTGAGAGAAGAAATATACCACGTTTGTGACATATAAGCCAAAAGCCACCTCACAAACGAAAATTTAGCCATCAAATTAAAATGCAAAAAATATATAGTTTGTATTCCATCCACAAAGCTCAACAATTCTATAGACAAGGTATCCTTCCTGCTACGATTATGATGACTGCCAAACAAATATTTCAAAACAATCACCTCCACAAAACAATGAAAGTTCACAAAATATTGTATACAAAGAGAAGTTGGACTCCTTTCAAGTAAAGTACAAGTGGAATATGTGTACAACCTGCCCCAATTCTTGTCATATTAATTACTTTGTCAAACAAAATCTTCATCTCTACTCTTCTTCAAGAATATAGTAAATTTCTTCAAGAATTTCAAAAGATCATTGAATGTTGTGGAAGCATCCACAAAACATTACACTTATATCAAGAAGTGTGGAAGCATCCACAAAACATTACACTTATATCAAGAAGTGTTTGATGACTTGACTTATCAAAAATCCTATAAATCTTGCAGAATATAGTGTATAAAGCACTAGCCACCCTTTGAGTGATAGAGAAATGATAAAAGCCTCTACATGCTTGTGTAATTACTGTTTCATCAGACATAAATACTTCTACTACTAGTAAAATATCAATTTGATGCGGATCCACCCAAATTATATTCCTGAGCCACCTCCAAGTGACATTAAGTATTTTAGGATTTAAAGTTTTCTTTTTTGTTGCTGGTTACATGATTATTAGGCCCTAGTGTTACTGTTTTGAGTCTCAGCTCATTTAATTATGAAAAAGGGGACCTATTCATTCCACTTTTAACGCAAAATGATCATTTGCAAGATCTAAGAAATGAAGGAATGTCATTAAAATACTAGATACGAGTATTGGCAGGAATCCTATCTAATGATTTTTATATTGTGTGACTACTTTCTGCCCTACTTTTGACTTTTAGCATTAATCAATGTCAAAATGAAAATCTCTTTGCAATCTATATATTCTGATATTTCAAAGGTAAGTATGAATTTTTTTTAACTGTTCTCAAAATCTTATTGAAATGCCTGGTTTCTTATTGAATGCATGCTTCATGTATTCAGTTTAGTGTTTTAGAATTATTTCCATTATAATGAAAATAGAGAGCTTGTGTTGAAGTAATCCTTGCATGGTATATATTGCAGCAATCTAGCATATGTGGAAGAATCAACCCTTTGCATATATTTGATACATGAATGTCAAATGATGCACATGTGAAAGGAATGAGACTAAATTAAGCATTATAGCATTGCTATAATGGATTCTGTAATATTTTTAATATTTTTTTAATTGAAAATATTCTTATGACATTGCTAATATGTAAATCTGTTAAAGCTACTTGACTATTATGGAGGAAGAAGAATTGGAAATTTTACAACCTGCTTTGGATATATCTAAGTTAGAGGTTCATCATGAAATCACTACTAAGATTTAAAAGATCAAGGGACCATAGAGAATTTTCTTATGACATTGCTAATATGTAAATCTGCTAAAGCTACTTGACTATTATGGAGGAAGAAGAATTGGAAATTTCACAACCTGCTTTGGATATATCTAAGTCAGAGGTTCATCATGAAATCACTAACTCGGATTTAAAAGATCAAGGGACCATAGGCAAGATTCTCTGGTCTATTAATTATATTTTTCATAGAGGTTATCATTTTTATGATGCTAGATTAAACTGCATTAGTGAGAAATTTTATGTATTAGTGATTAATGTTCTTCAAAATTTGGATCAAACCTACCTAATATTCACTCTTTCAATGATATCAGTCGATAGTTTACAGAATGTAGAAATTGTATGTATGGGAACTGTTTCAATAAAAAAATTATTGTTTGACCTACAGAAGGATGTATAAAACTCGAGGTGGACACCTATGCTTTGAAAATAGCATTGGACCTCCTTGTACTAGGTAAGATATATGAGTTAGTTAAATCCTTCTTTAAAGAGATTAGTATAGAATATTCTTCCAGTGATACTCATTTACATTTTAATAATTTTGATGGTAAATATGTACTAATTTGTTTCAATTTTTCTACCTCTCACTTAGATGCGTAGAGATGATGCTCCTGTATTCTCAAAGGTTGCATGGCGCTGTTCATGGGGAATGATCCGAGTACACATCTCTAAATATTTGATTCCACTAGGAAGAGTGCCTTATTTTGTTTCAAGTGTTTATTTTTTATTGATAGTTACATCAAATATAAATGATAATTAGTGCAAGAAATTTGTAGGAATGTTGCCTTAAAGTTTGCATGGCGCTGTTCATGGGGAATGATCCGAGTACACATCTCTAAATATTTGATTCCACTAGGAAGAGTGCCTTATTTTGTTTCAAGTGTTTATTTTTTATTGATAGTTACATCAAATATAAATGATAATTAGTGCAAGAAATTTGTAGGAATGTTGCCTTAAAGTTTATTGCTACTGAGTTGTATCAATGAAAGTCCTAGAAATCCCTATAAATCTTTGGAACTTCTCTGTGACTAAATTGATTATTTTCTAGTCTAAGCCTCACAATACTTGAGCAATTCCTAAGTTCTAAAATTCTACCATTGAGCATATTATTGAACACATGCAAAGACCACAACTTTCCCCAATTACAAAGTTGGGATGGTGATGACTCACTTAATTGATTGCTTGATAAATAAAAAATGGAAAATTGGGTGTTACTTCCAAGCTTATGAGGAATTTTTCCATGAAGTGAATTATTTAACAGAGACAAATCACTCAACATAGTTAGACCTTCAAGACTGGTATGAATCTCATCAGACAAATCATTATCCATTAAATGCAAAGATTTCAACATACTTAAATTCCCTACACTTTGAGGAATATGTCTTGTGAGTGCATTGTGCGAAGCATCAAGCCATTCCAAGGAGCTCATCTTCCCAATATATGCTAGAATCTCACCATTGAGCCTATTCAAGTAAAGTTGCAAGCTCTTTAGCTTCATAAGGTTGCTTATGAATCCATGCCAAGACCCAGTTATATTATTTAATTTATTCTAAGAAACATCCAATAGCTGAAGCTCTTAATAGAGCTAGGGATTTACCTATGTATATTATATTGTCTCAACCATATATATTGTAGTTTGACCATGCTCCCAATCTCTCACATTTTGTGTACCTGTCTACCAAGGCACTAGAAACTACAAAATCTAAGAAAATTCTCTTCCAACATTGTGTGAAACATTTTACTTGTCTTGTCTATTCTTCCACATTTTGTGTACCTTTCTACCAAGGCACTAGAAACTACAAAATCTAAGAAAATTCTCTTCCAACATTGTGTGAAACATTTTACTTGTCTTGTCTATTCTTCCACATTTTGTGTACCTTTCTACCAAGTTTCTAGCAGCTACAACATTTGAGAATGCCTCACGAAGAGGCAGGCCCACAAAACTAGAATTTTGAGAAGATGGAATATGGAATGAAATGTTTGACATAATGCCTAAAACAATTGTTGTCTCATGGATTGCCATAATTGCAGGATATGCAAATATGAATTTGTTTAAAAGGATTTCAAAGCTTCCATGGAAATGCAATTGGCAGGTGTAAAGCCAAATTTCACAACTTGTGCCAGCATTCTACCTACATGTGCCAAAATGGGAGCTTTAGAATAGGGTATAGACATGTATCAAAGGATAAAGTGGGTGGGATTTTTGTTAATTGAACACTGCCTCTCACCATTACTGACTCTTTCAGACTACGTGCCATTTATCTAAAATGTTGCACCATATTTCTACTATGCCATGATATATTTTGACAGTGTATGAACTAAAAGGATGTATTTGATTTCAGCCAACAATTACAAATGGGGAAAACTTGGCAGGGCCCATCACATTCCATTCTCAAATTATAGTTGTTAACTTGGTGGCATTTGATATTCAATGCGATCCTTTAAGCATCATAGTTTTACCATTCTCATAATGGTGGGCCAAATCTCAAATGTTGTCTCACATTGGTAACACGAAGCCTCTATTGATTGGGCACCTATTTGCCACTACCTAGGTTTTCCATTTAAACTCTACGAAATCCCCTATCCTACAAAACTGCCCTACCAACATAGAACCAGCCCGTGAGCATTATAATCTCTTTTGCAATCTGATTTTGTGACAGCTTTATTCCAAACCTTAATGGATTATGAAAAAATCATGAAAAAGCTATGTAAAAATAAATTTACACCGTTAATTTTAAAAGCTCTTTTACTGAAAAAATCATAAATATTAATTTTAGATTTGCATATTAATCAAAATTAATTAGTCTATAATTGTACCTAAAAATAATTGTTAAAGAATTTATTGACATTTAACTTCTTGATGTTCAGGAACCAGAGCAGTTTGAAAGGGCCAAGCTTTCACCTTCATGTTGAGTTTGTTGCCTCTTTAAAACGCTACCCACAAGATTTGGTTTCAGCTGCAGGGGTGTATTTCAACACATAGGACTTTGATGGACCGACAAAATAAAGATTTTCTATTGGTGGGACAAGGTCTCCTGTTCCTGCGATGGTCTGATGGGGATGTTGAACCTTTCTGGATTATAGTGGAAGATAATGCTGGAAAATTTATACTCCATCATGAGTATTTTATGTTGAAGATGCAGTATGTGGAAGATGATCATAACCTTAGCTTCAATGTCCCAATACACAAACCTCTTCCACCCCAGTATTTTATTCGTGTTGTCTTTGAAAAATGACTGGGATCACAGACTGTTTTGACAGTTTCTTTTAGACATCTTATCCTGCCAAAAAAAATTCCACCCCAACTGAATTGCTAGATTTGCAGCCACTTCCTGTATCTGCATTAAGAAATCCTTCATATGAAGCTTTGTATCAGTAGTTCAAGCACTTCAATCCTATTCAAACTTATGAATGGTTTTTCCCATGTTTGGAAAACGAATGAGCTCTCCAATATCCTAGGCTAAAAGATCATAATACCGATCCCAAGCTACATGTACCAGTTTACGGCCTTCAATCCAACTACACCTAGGTATCTTTTTAATTCCTCTATCTTTCATCAATCTCTTTACTATTTAAACCTCATACAGATGTTTTAGAGAAGAACATAAGTTGCAACATTTTTAGGATCCAACTAAAAAAGTAGTGTTGCTGGAAATACTTAACCTATATTCATATATGATCCACATGTACCACAGATTTAACGATTCCCATTTTTAATGCATGTTGATTCACTAGTCATCAGTACATTCGGGCTTATAACATAGTGCAATGATGGTGATAGAATAATGCTTACAATTTTTTTGTTTTTAATAAATAATGATGAAGGAGGTCAACATTAATCCAAGTAACCAAGTTTTTTGCAACAATTAAAAGCAGTTGTTGTTATGTCAAACTATAACAGATTGATCCAAAGTAGCCCATGATGTTTGTATTTTGGATGATGGGTACTATTCAGCAGAAATAAATCACCTGACTTGCTGGGTGAGATTTCACACATTTTTCCAATTTGTTTTTTTTTCTTTATATGTTTCTGGATGAGTTTCTTATGTATAAAATACTCTTCTTGAGCTTTAGTTGAATATTGAGAATTATGGAACAAATATGCTACCTAAAAATATCTGATGTATCTATCAATATGTAAATGTATCTCAAATGTCCAAAACAATGAAATTCTTAGAATGTTCACAGAAAATTCATAATAATCGCATAGTTTGCAAAGCTCAATGTAAGTCCTTTTCTACATGTGGGGAGAAGTAATAAGTATGATCAAGAATGAAAGGAATTCAAGATAGGACATAGTAGGATTAAAATGAGATAAGGAAAGCATTAACAGACTAACCTAGATGCCTACATAGATTAAAAAAAACCATACTTTTCAAAACCCTTATACATAGAAACATTAATACAACATATATGATATCATTGCACACCATATCTTGCAAAATCAGGGCAATTGTGACATGCCCCATCTAGCTGTACTAGTGAAAGGAGAAGCAGTCAACCAACTATCATAAGAACGATTGTATATCTCATTTCTTGAGACATTAACAAACTCCATTGGTGGAACAACCAAACCAATTGTAGTATCCATCCCATTAAATTTGAACCCTTTTATAATTTCTGACCTTCTAATTGCCCTAACTAGTCTATTGTTTTCCATATAACCACTTTTTATCTCCATAGTCCCTTTATGTTGTGAAATACCATGTGTTTCATGACCATATAGGTCTTGATAGAAGTTTTCTAAAGTCTGAACATCCACCATTAACACTTTGGAATGTCTTGTCCATGGTCCATACATCAACTATTACAAAGATTTTCTATTGCAACCCTAGAATTTATTCCAAATTGAGTATATTTATTAGAGCAATAATCATAATTAATACAAGTACATGCACTTTTGACATCTCTACCTAGGGTAGATCAATTTGACCTTATGCACTTAAAATTCATCTCAATCTCATTATTGATAACTTGGAAGTCTAATAATGTGTCATTTCTTTTTCATATACAACCAACAAAGGACATAATGAATATAATAGATATTCATTACATGTGGCATGATTTATTCCCAAATGGTACTGGTATTGAAAGTTTCAAATGTTTCTTATAATATCTCTAACAGTCACCAATCAGTTCTCATCTAATACTGGATCGTGAACCTTTGCAGTACTAGGAAATATAGGGGCAATTATATCTATTTTGGAACCTATAATATTGGTATGTAGCATTTTATTTTTATAGTTGAGATTTTACCCAGTCACCCACAAATCATTCTAGTGTGCTACTTATGCTACTTACTGTGTAGAATGCAGTGTTCTATAGAAAAAATGGCTTAAGAATCCTTCTATGAATACTGCTTAAAATTATGAAATATGACAATTATTTTGTAAATCTTAATCTTTCTAATACAAGTTACTTTTTTACAAGTTGAAATGTCTTTTGTGATTATTCATATCACATTATGCAAAACCATATATATATATATATATATATATATATATATATATATATATATATATATATATATATATTTGTTTCCTGTATAGATTTATTTCATGGACATCTAGATATGGTATGCAATATTTTCCACCTTGTCTGGTGGTTTTAGTGGAGCCATGAGAAGGCTTGGAGTGTGGAATTTGCATATACACCTGCCTTCAAGACATTCTATGTGTCTCCATTTTTATTTTCCTTGAGACTGTTCGTGATCCTCTTTTTACAAATGATTTTGATGTTTTGGGTGTCTCGCCTCTTTATTTGTAATCTTCCCACTATGTATTCCCGCTTCTTTGGTGACTTATCTCTAGCCATCTTTGGACTTTCTTTCACTTTTGTATACTTTTCAGATGTGTGAAGGTCATCAAATAAATCCCTTGTTTACCTCTAAATAATAAGTATTTTGACGTCTCCATCATTGTATATTATTTTTATGCTCCTTTTGTTTGGAATCAAATGAGTCTAGGATGCCATCTTAAAATTGTTTATCTTTTGGCTGCCCTATCCCTCCCTATTCATTTTAAAAATATTTGTTTTATTAGATCAAACTTGTTGTTGGAAGAAGTTTCTTCAATGTTTATTCTCGTGAATTGGAATCAACATATCTAACCATTTGTTAAGACTATAGGTTTATTTTATTATAACTCTAGTATTGCATGAGAAAAATATACCTATATCTATATTGAATACTAACTATCCTCTAGTTGTTTCTGAAGAATGAATTTATATTGAAGTAATTAAACATCTAGTTCGTTTCTTTTTATTTCCTAACTCATGTCTGGATGCTTGGATTTTGGATTAGACATTATAAATATATTATCCTAAAAAATAAACAACCTTTAAGCAAAAAATTGGAAAGCATGTCACCCTTAGACAAAACATGATCATGTTGATTACATCCATATTAAGGTTTTAGAGTACTGCTTTGATTATTAACAGATGATGTATTATATGGTGCAGGCTCATTTCATATTTGGTGGTGGTGATTGTCTATGCAGTAGTTGGTGGAAGTACCTTTGCTAGGTTTGGACAACTAATTAGTCTCTTATGCCTTTTACAAGGTGTAAATCCTTATGGACTAAAAGGACATGACTCTATAATTTGTTTTAGTGGTAGCTAAGTTTATTTTATAAGAAATTTATGAGCATTCATCTAGTGATCTGCAACTAGTTTCCTTGTTTTGACCAAGCTTTAAAAATATTGACAGGTTATTACAGGGTACTTACTTGTTGGATCTATTATTGGACCAGGTGGTTTGAGCTTTGTAAGTGAAATGGTACAGGTAAGCTGTAAATCTTATATTGCAACTTAATTATTCATATTAAAAAATTCACATTAATGACATTGAAGAACCAATCACCTCTAGAGAATACACAGTAAATGATACTTGAGCTATCCTTTAATTTAGTTCAGGCCTTGGATTTGAGCATGAAAAGGTTAACCAAAGAGGTTGTTGTTTTATATGTATATGTGTAGCACATTTCTAGAAGTGATTTTTTATGACACCAAAGTTCAAGGAACATTCTTAAGGTGTAGACAATATACTTAACAATGTGCTTGCATGTTTTTGAAGTATTTTTTCATATAAAAAATTAAGTTGATTATAAATGAGAAGATTTCTATGTGCATAGAGCCAAATGTGCCTTAAATTTTGGACCATAGTTGAATGGAAACAGATACAGTATCGGAAATTTTTTCAAGACCCCCTAATTTAGATACAACTAGAAATGACAATTATAAAAATATAATATATTCAATTGTTTACATATCAACAAATTTCAAGATTCCCTAATATGGATACAACTGGAGATGACAATTATAGAAATAAACATATTTTCAATTGTTTACATATCTGAGAGTATAGAAAATAACTTTAAAAGTATTTATTTATATTCATATGTATTTTATTTTTCACATTTTAGTTTACAATATTTATTTTGTTATATTTTGTATTTGTCTTTAGTGATTTATGTATAATGTGTGTAGTTTTCTATTTATTTTTTTCAAATTTTAAACATTTTACTCCTACATAAACCCTAAAGAGGGTATGGTTCTAGAAAGTCTTCTATCGTATCCAAATGTATTGGATCCGACTCAAATATCTGGTCATTTATGTATATGTCTGGATAAAGTATCTATGCCATATGGGGGAGTATCATATCTATTTCAAGTATTTGATAGGCATATATGTAGTATCCTGAAGGGGGAGGAGAAGTATCTGACATATCTATTGGATCACTTCCTCCTCCAATCATAAGTTTCCATGTCACTTTAGTTTACTGAACAGACCTATGTATTTACTGGCTAACAGTCCTATATCTATATCGAATACCAACTAGCCTCTAGTTGTTTCTGAAGAATGAATTTATATTGAAGTAAACATCTAGTTCATATCTTTTTATTTCCTATTATGAGTGTTTGTTGAGTTGTGAAATGAGAGCATCACCAAAAGGAAAGTACATACCAATCTTGCATCTTATCGATAAAATCTTTAGAAGGGTCTGTTGTCAAATTTTTCATTATTGACTATGTTATTTTATCAAAATAAAATACTTTTATCCTGGTATTTGTTAGAATATTTTGGTAATTTCTACCAGTCGTAGGATAGTTTTGTTTTTATTTATAATTGTTGCCAATCGTTGGAAACCAGGAAAACATTTTGATCTACTTGAAAATGTGCTAATGTCTTGCCTTCTGTCATTTTATGATGCTCTGTCTGTGGCATGTATAGTATGGCTATACATACATTCACATTCATATTTGCATAATGCTTTTCTTAACCTTATTAACCATTTATTTGTTTTGAGGAGGATGCAAATGCTATGAGGTATTACCACTCTATGCAATCCTTTTAGCTACTAGTTACATGTTGATATCTACTCTCTCTCCCTTTGTTGATAAATTATTATTTGATAGGATATTCTTTCTCCAACATTCTAGTTTGTCTTCTAATCATTGGTAATGAGGAAAACATGTTCTTGAGAAAAGATGAAATAAATTATATTACTACTTCTAATATTTGTTGCCTTTTTGTCATTTGATGAAATGCATTTTCTCACAATTACTGATATGTCTCTTTGTTCTTTGCGGCCTAAGCCTCTTTAGAACATGGGTGGCCATATTTTCCAAATATGATTAGATGATGTTGGAATAATAGTAGATGGGGAGCTATTTATGGCTTGTAATCAGTGTGTGTATCTAGTATGCAGGTCAATCACTTTCTTATTTCAAATATGATCTCAATATCACAACTGTAGACTTTTCATCTGAGTTTTCATATAACCACTATCTCCGGTTTGCACTTTAAACATGATTGTCCACTCTTTGTATTAGGATAAATCTCTACCAAAGGAAATGAGGAAAGTTGAAAACAATTGTATCAAACCTCCTCAAGTTTATAATCATTGTGATATGCTTCTTCTCTATTATGACTAGCCTTCTTCAAATTTGTTGTCCTTTGATACTTGAAAATCAGCACTTGAGAATCATTGTCTTATTTTATCAGCCATATCATGCAACTGTGATGCTTGGAACTATCAATATGAGGAAACACTGCCATGATCATTGCTATCCTTTTGTAAAAGAAACTCGAACTACATCTATACGTCCAACATTCATTTGAACTCATTATCATTCATGACTAATTTTCTTCACAAACTCGTTATGACTGTCTTCTTTTGAGTGACCCCAAAACTAGTAGCAAGAGTGCCATATCTATGAGTGCAACTTCATGATCCTCATAAGGACTATCCATTATCATCCTTTTTCTCATTTCTAGGTATTTGGAACTTGACTCCTTGAGGCTTCACTTTATCTGCATAGCCTTCTATTGCCATGTTTCTTAAAATTTTCCCTTGCTCAACCTTTTGCATAGTCCTTCTTGATAGTGCTTCCCTTTAGCTATGCTTCATTCATTGTATATGACTACCCACTGATCTTTACTTGGTTTGACAACTTCAAAGTGGACTGCCTTTATAGTCTGAAAACTTCCCTCTTATGCCTTGACTATCTTTTGTATATTAATATTATTTTCCTTTCATTTTGATGACTGCCTTAATGTTAATTTGATAGCAAAATTGCAGCCTTTTCTCATGAATTTTCTTGTAAATATCACAATGAAATTTCTGCTCATGAAGACATCTTTATTGCACTTTTTGGTCTAAAATTTCTGCACCTTTTTGATTAAAATTGCTACTCCAAAATTTGTCCTTATTGTTGCTCTTTTTTGGACATTAATTTTCTGCTCATATGATAGCATATTGCTGCTCATTATGATCTATTTGTTGGTCATGAATGATTTGTATTGATAGTATATTGTTGCTTATATTTCACTGTCATCTCTACTCATTGTTATCTATGTTTTTTTCTCATATTAACTATCATTTCTTGCTGCATCCGTTTGTCATATATTGCTATTGTCATCTCATTAGTTTTGGCATCACAAACAATGCAAAGTTTTAAGATCTTCATTAGTATATGAGCAACATAAAGCTTTGTGTTGCACTCCATAATGACCGACAATAAAGAACAGTCATGTTCCTATTCTTTTGTAAGTTGTTGAACAGCATAAAGGAAAGGTTTTGGAGCTATATTTTATTTTTAATAACTATATTTTCATTTTAATAAACATATTCTAAAACCCTCGTTGAAATCTTATTTTTAGGTTGTAGCTCATCAAATTGGAGAGGTGAACATGCACTCTTTACTTTCATCTAACCACGGCCAGTGAGATTTCTAGATAGGAAGTTTCCATCCTTCTCATTCAAATCCTTCCAATCTTCTCTCAAGGGTTGCTCAACTGGAATGGGAGGGAAAGGCTACTCTGAATCGGGCAATATATGCACCACAAATAATATAACTACATTTACTATATATTTTCATGTCTTTTCTTCCTTCAATGTTTGTAGCATTTTTTATGGTATCTTGTATTTGTCTTCCATGACAACCAAGAGTGCATTGAAGGATGTATTTCTTGGATCTTTGTTTATATAGTTGTATGCTGTTAGAAATTCCTTTGGTTATGCAGCTATTTGTTGTTTGTATATTAATTTTTTTTATGCAATACAAAAAAAATATTTGAATATCTATGATATTTGAACTTTATATGCATAAAGTTGTTTATTGATTGTATATATATATTTTCATGTTAATCCAATACAAAAAAAATGAATATCTATGATATTTGAAGTTTATATGCATAAATTTGTGAGAATTAATTTAGATTTGATTTATAACTTGAATCATTGATTCACTCAAATAAATGAATAAACCATCACTAAATAAATGACTACTATGACTAAAATAAATGAATACAATGACCAAATATATGACTACATATATGACTATAATGACTAAATATATGACTAAATAAATGACCAATTAACAACAATCAATGACTAAATTAATGACTAAATATATGACTAAATTAATGACTAAATAAATCACTACCATGACTAAATAAATGACCAGTTAACAACAATCAATGACTAAATTAACGACTAAATCAATGACTAAATCAATGACTAAATTAATGACTAAATAAATGACCAAATCAATGACTAGATAAATGACTCAAATAGTTTAGTCATAAATTTGGTCATGTTATAAATGACCGGCAATAAACTACTAATGGTCACGTGACCAAAATTAGTCATTTATATGCAATTTTTAGTAGTTTATTTAGTCATATATTGTTGTTTTTGTACTAGTGATTTGAATCAATTTCCTTTGTTTTAGCGCATACATAGGCCAATGTAGCACATACACCATTTGTTTTAGCGCATTGATTGAAATAGTGCATAGAGTAGGTTTTTTATTACATAGATAGGATGAAATAGCACATAGACATTTTTAGCGAATATGATAGATAGTTTAGCACATCTGCAGGCCAGTTTAGCGCATAGACAAAAAAAGCACATAGGTGATATAGAATAGCACATTTGGACCTTGAAATGGCGCATCAATTGATTCAACACATTGGTCACCTAAATTAGCACATTGATGTCTTGAAATGGGGCATACACTAATTTAGCTCAATGACCACCTATTTTAGCACTTTGATGGATTTGAATGGCGCATTCAAGTCAGAATGATAGATTTTGTCAATTAACTCCTTGATTTTGTTGATTTGCGATCACGCCAACCTTTGAGTTGATGTTGATTGATGATCCTGATAGGGTAGATGTTGATCAACCTCATGATAGGCGAGGTTTGATGATGATTGATGATAATTAACATCATGATAGGTTAGGAATAATTATAGTTTAATTGAGAAACCTCATGATAAGTGAGGTTGATTTGATTAATTGACCTCATGATAAGAAAGATGCAATTTTAGATTGATGATTGACCTCATGATAGGTGAGGTTCAATGATAGTTTCTCACAATATTTTATCAAAGTCTCACCAAAGTTGATTAGATTTGATAGGCTGATTGATTTTTGACTAATTGACAAAGATGACTGACTTTTGATATTTTGTGATGATAGGAACCTTTGACGAACCTACAGATCCGAGAGTGGTTTCTGAGGACTTTTGATTTGATACCACAACTAGTGTAGGCTGAGACAACTATTATCATACGATGCGGATTGGCTTCCCTTCTAGATATGCCCTAGATTAGGATTAATTAGGGACTATTGACTGCCCTAGTAGAGAGATGGAATAGTGAGCACAATATCTTCCACCTTCCTACCAGTGAGATGACAGTGACCCCCGAGGATGTATGGCGGATTTTGAGGATACTTGTTGTTGGGGAACTGGTAGTTTATGATTCTTTAGAGTAGGGTGGTATCGATGCACTACGCCAAGTGTTTGAGGATGACCATATTTGTGGATACGAGATTCCATGGCGAGAGATGTTTTATTACTATGTTACCTTGCCCTCGGTTCTTACTAGTTTCATTGGAGGATTCCTTTGTTCTGATCGTAGGTCAAAGGGTCTTTCTGTTGGGTGGGGCTATATTTTGGAGAGCATGATCATCCATGGTACCAGATATGCATGGGGTATGTGTATGCTTGCTTACCTATACCATGATTTGATTTAGGTGGTCTAACTTGGAGGGGCTAGTTTGTCTTCAATGGTTACATTACTTCAAGTGTGGGTGTGGGAGCATATAGATGTTACCCGTCCAGTGATGGTTAGAAAATGACCCACCATGAGGCTGTACGCTCTCATATATGCAGATGAACTTACTCAACCTAGAATGGGAAAGTTGGAGCATTGGAGGAGAGTCTCTGATGATATAGAGATAGTTACATGGCGACCTTATCTAGATTGCAAGAATTGGGATGATGATGATACATAGATGCCATACTTATGCTAGTCCATGTACCTGATTGGTAGGACTTGTTTTGTGATCAAGATATTTTTGTTGAGGTTCCCAGATAGTATGGCATTGTACAGGGCATGCCACAGGGTGTTATACATTATGTTCGACATCAGGTAGATGCCACTAAGTGGGGAATTGGCTTATCATATGATGTTGTAGTGCAGAAGTACCAAGCTTACAACCCTTTATTTGGTAGATTCATCCCAAGATTATTGAGGCTTTGGTTATAGCGGATTATGCATAGTACCTTGCCTTACATTCTTTTCCACAGATATTTTTTCTTGATGAGCCAATTCCACTACCAAGTGAGGAGGAGATTGCAGTTGCACACAGTTGCCGATGCAAGAGAGATGAGGGAGGTGAGGAGGAGGAGGAGGATGTGGAGAACAGTGATGACGAGGAGAGTAGTGATGATGAGGAGGGAGATGGAGATGGTGGAGGAGGTGGAGGTGTTGGTGGAGCAGGCCCAACATTTGATGTTATAGACTTCATGGTGCCTCATAAGAGGTGATCACTGGTAGCTCTCGCAGAGCAGTGTGTGCATATTGGAGTGCCTTCCCAGCAGTAGTAGACCTAGATTACAAGCCTATAGGTTAAGGTACATAAACTACAGGGTTAGCTGATATAGGCTCGGGGGTTATTAGTGTAGATGCAGACATAGATGTAGTCATAGGAATAGGCTCATGCATAGGCTCTCTCACAGGTACAGGTGTAGTTGTAAATTGCACAAGCATAAATATCCTCCTTGATAGTTGAGAGAGATGTAGCTAGACAGAATACAGATCAGGCTTATGGATTGGCTGATAGATTGCAGATATTAGCTGATGGTACCTCCATAGCCAATTATATGAGAGAGGTTCTTCATGTGGGTAGAGAGGTCAATACCATGATGTAGTTCCTGTAGAGCAGTGAGTTAGTTATGCTCAGTCTCGATCAGGAAGGACTCATTACATGATAGTTAGCGAGGTGTGACATAGCCTCTATCGAGAGTTTTGAAAGATCCCAGTACATCTAGTGGGGGAGGCATTGGTCCAGAGATGTTGGCACCATTTGGGGCTAGCATCACATAGCTCCATGATTGGATTCCCTGGTGTATTTTGAGACATGATGTATACTCTAATTTTTGATTCACAGTCATTTTTGATGTTGTATCTCTTTACATTTCAGACATCATTGTATACTTGACATTATGATTTTTGAGATTTATATGATATGGAGTGGATTTATCAATCTATATGTGTTCTATTTGGTTCCATGATGGATGCTTTTAATTTCTTGTCCTATATGCCATGTGTGATTTATATGATGATGTTATGGATGTAATTTATGATCATGATGACATGCTATGATTTTATGATTATTTATTTATGATGTTATCATGTGATTATGCTTATAATGATGATGTATGTGTGCATAGTGCCGTAGTTTCTACATGGATTGATATATGTGTGATAATTTCCATACACGAATGATATGATTATACAACTATATGTATGATTTTGAATATGGTGTTTCTATGATATATGACATGATAATGCAAATAGGATATAACACACTATATTTTTAATATTTCAAATACAAATATATGATGTATCAAATGGATGAATGATGATCAATATGATGATACCTCTAATGTGTGATGTATGATATGATAACGTTAATGAAAATACCACTATGTAAATGATTTTTTTTCTTTTCTTATGCAATTAGATGATGTGATGCAAAAATGAAAAATATGGTATGATAAATGCAAATATATGATCAAATGTAATGAATGATTAAATGATATAAAAATGATTTATATTGTATGAAATGTAAATGATTATGCAGCTACATGATAATGATGATGTTTTTGTTAATGTCAAGTATACTTTATCCATCAATTATAAAAGATAAAATCAGTTTTGAATTCCCCAATAGTCTTTGGTATAAATTACTCTGTAGATGCAAACTAACATAAATGCAATCGAATTTAACCATGCAAAACCTCATATGCCAAGTTGTCATCTTAACAGTCCATTTATTGTGCATTTTATCATCATTGAGCCTTCAAAATGTTGAAAGTGAGTATAAGCATCAAGGTTATAATTTAGACTAATGATGACCTGAGTACTACTTTCATGATTTTTGATATTGCAAGTGAACAAAAGCATCTAGGTATAATTAAACCAAGATGACCTGAGCATTTCTTGCATAAACAGGCAAGAATCAATCATTTTGTTATGTGAATTTGCAATGTCATCAGTGATACCTTGTAGAGCACATCTCGCGATAATTCACACAAAATAATGATCAATTCACAAATAGCAAACAAAGAAAATACCATTCTCCTTCCTAGCTTCTCTACTTCAATACATCATTGAGTTGCTCCAAAGAATTGATAACAAATATCAAAGTGCAACATTTGAACATTCAAGCTAAATCGATAAAATCATGATTCAAAATAATATCATCCATCTAAATTTTGTTTGGATTGATTTGATTTCAGTTGTTTGATATGGATGGTTGATTTTCTGAAATGTTTTGATTTTCAATGTATGTTCAATGTTGGGTTTTACCGTGATCATTGTGTTTTTTGCGTTGTCATACTATTGTTTGTCTATTTGTTTAAGCTCAAGTTTATTGCCCCTAGTGAGTTCAAGATTTTTCCCCCAATCTAGGGTGAGATATGACCACATATTTGCCAAGATATGTACATGAGGTACTTCAAATGATAAACGGAATGATAGTGAAAGGGAATGATCAAGACATGCCTCCTATAGATGGAAAAGCTAGTTTAAATTACAAGTAACACCTATTTCTAGGTTTTCACTATGTTCTTTTATTGTAGTTTTTCAAACTTTATGAATTTTTTGTTTTTTTCTCTTTTTGTTTTTGTTTGTATTTTTGTGTCACCAAGATGCCTATTTGCCAGGTTTTCATCAAGGTGACCATTTTTCCAGAACTTTAACTGTGCACTAGATGATTCAAGTGTAGAATTTCATGAGATGGAGACTGTTGATAGGTTCATCAAAAAAATACCCTTCAGGTGTAGACAGTTGATAGGCTTTAGGTCCATAAACTGATATGACAACAAAGGGACCTAGCCAGTTAGGTTCAAATTTCCCTTCTTTTCTCTGTCTTGTTGATTTTGAGGGTTTTCCTTTAGGACCAAGTCACCAACTTGAAATACTCTAGGTTTTACCCTGTGATTGTAGCTTATGGACATCCTCTATTGATATTTCTTCAAATGATTCACATCTTGTTGATGACATTCATCCAACAGTTCCAGCTCTTGAAGTCTAGACACTCTATAATCCTCATCTAAAATAATGCCCTTTAGTGACACACGAAGTGATGGTATCTCAACCTCAATAGGTAGTATGGCCTTTGATTCATATACCAAGGCATATGGTGTAGCTCTTGTAGGTGTTCTAATGTTGGTTCGGTATGCCTAGAGAGCAGGGTTTAATTGAATGTGCCAATCATGTCCGACATCATTAACCGTTTTGTTTATGATTTTTAGAATAATTTTGTTTGAGGCCTCTGCTTGGCCATTTCCTTGAGAATAGTATGGTGTTTAAAAACAATGTTGGATATGAAACCTCTCACATAGTTCCTAAACATCCTGATTCTTAAAAGGTCTACCATTGTCTGTGACAATGGATTGAGGAATGCCATACCGACAAATGAGGTAATTTAGTATGAAAGAAGAAATCTATTTTCCAATGATTTTTGTCAAGGGAACAACTTCTATCCACTTTGTAAAATATTATGTGGATGTGATTATAAATTTTTGTCCATTGGATGAAGACGTATTAATCTTTCCTACCAGGTCCATCCCCCACTAACAAAAAGGCCATGCTAAAGTAAACAGTTGCAATTATTGTGCTGGTGCGTGGATTAGGTTACCATGACTTTGAAATTTATGGCACTTCTTAACAAAATGAAAATACTTCTTCTCCATGTTCAGCTAGTAATACCCCAAACAAAGGAGTTTCTTCGCTAGGGTTAGTCCGCTTGAACATTTGAGTTCCACAAATATCTTCATGAACCTCATGTAAAGTTGTCTCAGACTCATTATGTTCTAGACGTTGGAGAAGATTACCATCCAGACCTTGACACTAAAGTATGTCAGAAATTAAGGTATGTCATGCAGTTTGACACATGAAGTTGTGTTTCTTATTTCTAGAAAGATTGGGAGGAAGGATATTGTTTTTTAGGTAAGCGTAGGTCTTTCCATAATTGAGGATTCAACGTCAACTAAATGGCATATGGTTTGAGATTCGAGATTATCATAAGCTGGATGAGACACTTCTTCCACCATAAACTCATAATGACCTTGCTTTTATGGTATCTGCAAGAGAGAAGCAATTGTCGCCATAGCATCAATAGATTTTTTTTGTCCTTGGGATCTGTTCAAATTTGATATCTATAAAGTACTTTTTGAAATCATCCACCATTTTCTTATACAACATCAACTTCTCATCTTTGGTTTGATATTCATCATTTACCTGATAAATGACTAGTTGTGAATCTCCATATACTTGTAGATCTATGATCTTCCATTCTACCACCAATTTGATGCCAATGATTAATGCCTCATATTCAGCTATATTATTTGTACATGGAAACATGATTCTATAGAACTTTGGGATAGTATGTCCTTGATGTGTAACAAATAGAATTCCCACACCTGACCCACATTGTGTGTAGGACCCATCAAAATAAATCATCCATTGTTGTCTTGTCATAGTGAGAATGTTTGCATCCAAAAACTCAACGCTCATGGGATGATCACCTGGTAGTGGAGCTTCGGCTAACTAATCGACTATCACGTGACCCTTGATGGCTCTTTGATCTACATACTAGATGTCAAATTCACTTAAGATCATGACCCACTTGGCTAGTCTTCTTGTTAGGGAAGCCTTGCTGAGCAAATACATTAATGGATCAATCTTTGCTATGAGTTTGAGTATGTGGGTTAACATGTAATGCCGCAAATGTTGAGTAACAAATACCACCGAAAAACAAGCTTTCTCGATGAAGGTGTAATTTATCTCATAACCATTCAAATTCATGTTGATATAATAGATAGCTTGTTCCTTTCCTATAGGATCTTCCTGTGCCATTAGAGCACCCAAAGAAATTTCAGTTGTTGCAATATATAGTAATAATGGTCTATGTTCTATAGGTGGAATTAGTATGGGTGGTGACATCAGATATTGCTTTATTTGATTGAAATTTTTTTCACACCCTTGATCCCATTTGAAAGATACATTCTTATGTAGTAATTGATTGAAAGGATGACTTTTGTCTGCTAATTGGGAGATAAACCTTCTGATCAATTGTAGCCTGCCTTGTAGAGACCATAGTTGACTAATATTCTTTGGTGGTGGAATTTCCATTATAGCCTTGACCTTGGCGGGATCCACTTCAATACCCTTTTTTGAAATTATGTATCCTAGGAGCTTTGCTGATGTAACACCAAACACACATTTTTTAGGATTTAATCTGACATTAAACTTATCTAATCTGGTAAATATTTTGTCCAAGATCTCTATATTTCCTTCTCTTGTATAATAATTTTCTAAGATATCATCCACGTAATCCTCCATAAAGGTATTCATCATGTCATGAAAAATGGTGGCCATTGCTTACTGATATGTAGCCCCTGCATTTTTCAACCCAAAGGGCTTGACATTCCAGTAGAATGTTCCCCATGGACATGTGAATGTTGTTTTCTCTTGATCTTCTGATGCTAGTTTGATTTGGTTATAACCTAAGAAGCTATCCATTAGTGATAACACGATATGTCATGTTGTTAAGTCTACAATAATGTCAATGTTTGGAAAGGGAAAATCATCCTTTGCGCATGCCTTGTTGAGATCTCTAAAGTCAGTACATATTCTGATACTATTATCTAGTCTAGAAATAGGTAGAATATTAGAAATCCACTCAATGTAATCAATAAATTTGATGAATCATGCATCTAACAACTTTTTCAGCTCTGCCTTTACCAACAAGGCGATATGCAGATGCATTTTCCTTAGTTTTTGTTTCATAGGTTTTATCCTAGATGGTAGAGATAAATGATGCATTAGAAGATTTGGGTCTAAACCTAGCATATCAAAGTAAGACCAAGAAAAGTTAATGTGTCTTTCCTCAAAGAACTTGATGAATTTAGGGTTTTCTTGTTCAGTCATAGATGTTGCCAGATGTAGAGTTCTTGCTTTTTTTGTCGTGCCAAGATTGATAGATTGTGTAGGCTTCACCATTACTGATGATATTTCATGATAGTGTTCTGGGAGGGTGTCAAATCTCCCATCTTTCGATGCCTCAAAGAGTCTTTCAGCGTCAGATGTATTCTTTATTTTTACTTTCTCAAGATCTAATGTTGCCATTGAATGGTTTTCACCATTAGATCCATTATTCCTATTTTCAATTTTGCAATTGGAAGATTTGATACCCTCCTGATTCGAAGATTCATTATGAGATTTATGATTAGAACTTGTGTTAGGTTTTTGACAACAAAGGAAATTAACAATAGCATCATCATTCACAAAAATAGGTACATCAAGATAGGTTCAGTTGGTTCCTAGTCGATAAGTTTAGGATGTCTTAAGGGTAAAAGGTCATCAGATTGGCTAAGGTCAATGGAAATGAGAGTTTTGATAGCCATGTTTTCAAGGTTTTCAACAGAAATTTCAAGGTCTATGATATTACTCTCCTCCAAGTCATCTATTTCACTAGATATATGTCCATCCTCACTTGAGTCATCGATATTTTGTGATCCAAATAGAAGGGGTCTAGTCCCTAAGCTTTGTCCCTCTTCACGTGTGGGTGCATACTCTTTTATGAAATCAATTTGTATTTCCTGGTATGATGTTTCAGATAAAGAATCCCACTCATACCCATTAGAATGTGTTTCAAAACTATCCTGCATTTGAAGGATTCTTTCAACAACTCTATGAGTGATTTCTTCTTTTGTTTCCCCTATATAACCCAGTCTTGTTTTGTCCTTTGACTGATGTGTGAGAGGTTGAATGGGTTCTACAATTCCTTCTTTTATTTTTCCAATAGGTCCTTGTCCTTCATACCACAATTTCTCTAATATTTATTTTCCCTTTCCATATTGATCTATTTTTATGTTGATAGTTGTCGATGTAGATGCTTCCTCATCTTTGTAGAGCCAATTGAGGATGGCCTTATCTTCAAATTCATCTTCTAAAGTACCTGCCTTTACAAATCTATCATCCAAAACTTTGGTAGGTTGTGATGATTGTTGTGTTAATGTTGATGGTTTCCCATATGATCTTGGAGATGGCAGCAGTTGTGAAAGACATAGAGATTTCCCAATGGAATACTATCCCATGCCTTTGTCTGTTAACTGGATCTTTTCTTTTAATTGTTGAGATAGTGAATTCAATTGACCTTCATTGTTTGATGGAGTGGAGTCAATGATACTTGTATCTTTTGATTGATCGCTTTTCTCAACCCATTTAGGTACCACGTTTGGTTGCCTTTCATTGTTGGATGAACTAGAAGTGTTTGATTCCCTATTATGCAGCACAAAAGTGTCTTGAGCTATTTTAAGTGTGTTACAATATTGGGGATTGTTGTAGTCAGTTGAAATAGTGACTTCTTTTCCATTGAAAAGAAACTTTAAGCACTGATGATAAGTTGAAGGAGCTACTTGCATTTCGTGGATCCAAGGATGTCCCAAGAGTATATTAAATATTTTAGCTCTTTTTCTAACACTTGGAAAACTATATTCTTCATAGTTGGTCCTACTTGAATAGGAAACACGATCAATCCCTTGGAGGATCTCTCTTCTTTGTCACAGGATTTTATTGTGATTTTCCTTTTGGAATCAATAGCATTATCAGAATATCCTAGTGCATGGATTAGTTTTAAAGTGCAAATGTTTCAACCAGCTCCACCATCTATTAGGACACGTTTAACACAGTGTTTGTGGATTAAGACTTCAATATGAAGGGCAACATTGTGCAGATGATTAAGTGATATGTCATATTTTTTAGAAAATGATAGGTAGTGAGGCGTGGTTAAGTGTCCCACCATAGCCTGGAATTGGAAAACTTCTAGATTATTGGGTATTGTTGTGGCCACAAGTGCTTGTTCCAAAACCTCCTTATGAGATGGTAAGATTTTAAGGAGTTCTAAAATTGATATATGTGCTGGTATTTTCTGCAGTTGATCGACTATGTTGTACTGATTTGATGGGGCAGCAATGGTTTTAGATGCAACCCCTTTCAATATTACCTTGGATTGTCCCCTTGTTGTCACATTGACCAGTTGGTAATCTTGCTTTTCCCTAATTTTTATGACATTGATTTTATTGTTGGATGTGACCATGTTCGGCATTAGATTTAATGGTATGATGTCATTGATTACAATTGTATCAGTTTGATTATCAGTGACACCATTCTTCTCAACTGCAAAAATATAATGAATAGTGCTATTATAAATGTAGTTTACATTTTTACCTTCACTGTTTGCATAAGAAGATTCTCCCTTCTCATAATTTGGTAAAGGATTTTTAAATACACTATGATCATTGTTCATTTGATGTCCTACAAATACTTTCTTGTTGTCAATCAAATCTTGTACTAAATGTTTCAACTACATACAATCATTCATTTTATGTCCTTTATTTTTATGAAAGTCACAATAGTCTGTCATTCTACCAAGATGGCTTTACTTTTGGTTCCTAATTTATTGCTTCAAGTAAGTTGATAAGTCCATGCATAAGAATTTCTCTCATTGTTGATTCTAGTGTTTGTCCCAATGGTGTGAATCTTCTTTGATTTGATGAATTTTGATATGATTGTGGTTTAGATTCTCCATTGTTCGGATTTTTGTTTTGATTGACACTTTGCTTGATGTTTTGGTCATTGTTTTAATTGGTCTTTGTGGTAGTCGTTATCAAATTAAATACCAGTTTCACATTTTGTGTCTCATTTACAACATGATTGTTACCAGTATTTCTATTATTTTTCCAAAACTTTGGTTTATCATTGTTATTATAGTGATTTATAAGATTTTGTATCGTTTGATCCTTTATTTTAATGTTTTATTACCCCTCTTGACCAAGGATTCTTTGATCTTGAGTCTATTTTCAATCACTTTCTCAAATGTAGGTGGGCATTGTAGTTCAAGCATGTAGCCCATCTCATCACTTAGGTTGTCAATGAATAGTTCCATCTTTTCCTCTTCAGGTATGGAAGAAGGATACCTAGCAAAAAACCTTCACTATCGTTGTAGAAATGAGAGGAATGTTTCACCTTTCTTTTGTTTTTTATTGTAAAGGTCCTTTATCGTTATCTCATGTTGAGTATTATAGGAGAATTGTGAGATAAACCTATTGACTAGTTCCTCAAAAGATCAAATTCCTGGTTGTAGTTTAGAGAACCATTCCATACATTGACCTCCTAAGCTTCTTGGAAATAACCTCATCAAATAGGTTTCCTCTCATGAAAATTCTAAACTAATGGTTCTAAATTCCCTCACATGGTCTATTGGGTTAGTTTTACCATTATATTTGTCATATTTTGATAATTCACAATGTCTTGGAAATGGTATCATGTCCACACTTGGATCAAAAGAATAGGGATAAATGTCTTGTAACGAGTACCTTTTCATGGTCCCTTTTTGCATATCCTAAAGTTGTAAATTTTGCATTTGATGTGTTAGGGCAACCACTTGATCTATGTTTTGTTCTATGTTTTGTGGTTCAGTTTCAAATCTTGTAGGTACTTCTTTTAGTCAATTGACGTCAAAGTCCTTTGGAAGTTTTGCACCTAGTTCAGCTAGCATCAAAAGGTATTTTTCTCCATCTTGTTCCAAAAAAATTTCCATAAATTTATGGAAGTTAGGGTCATGTTGTGCCATTTGGATATCTTCTTCAATTATTTTGTTACCTTCATTTTGGTGGAATCTATGAAAGGGATTTTCTTTAGCCATGGTATTTAGTGTTTCAATTTCTTTTTCTCTAAGTTTCTACCTTTGTAATCTTGTAAAAACTGGGATACAAGTGTTGTTATTTTCACTAAACCTTGATCTTTTGTTTGGATGAGTTCCAAGGATATTAACTAAGTTGAATAGAATGATAAATTCTATTGATGAGACTAAGTCAAAATCTATTTATTTTTCTTCGTTTTGTGATTGTAGGATGACAAATCTTGATAAAGAAACTTAACTTAATAATCAAAAATTGTGTTTGATAATATGGCACTTTAAAAGTGTAAGATCTTGGTTTAATTTGGGATTGTTTCACTTTGAAAAGTTTAGTTTTTGACAAGTTTTGAGACACTGTGTTGACTGATAAAATGTTTTCGTTCTGATAAAAATATGGATTTTGATGTTAACTATCTGACTAGTGGAAAATAACTCTCTGGTTTTTCGTTTATTAGATGCACTATAACAGACCTTAGATGCACTAAAATAGAATGTGAATGCACTGGTAAACTGGCTGAATGCGCTAACAAATTGGGTAGATGCATTTCAAAATAGGGTGTATGCACTGACAGACAGAGTGCATGCATCAATAAACTAGGTAGATGCGCTGACAGATTGGGTATATGCACTAAAATTATAGGTGAATGTGTCGACAAACTGGGTGTAGATGTGTTGTAATACAAGACAAATGCACTAATAGATAGAGTACATGTGCTGATAAACTAGGTAGATGTGCTGACAAATTGGGTATACATGTTGAAACAGAGGTTGATTGCACTAAAATTCTGAGTGAATGTGTCGACAAACTAGGTGTAGATGCACTGTAATACATGACAGATGTGCTAAGACATAGTTTTGATTCGCTGGTTAAATAAGGAAGATTTGCTAAAAGACTGGGTATATGTGTTGGTTAAATAAGGAAGATTCGCTAAAAGACTAGGTATATGTGCTAAAATAGAGTTTGATTGTGCTAATCTGGGAGTTGTCAATATTTTCATAGTTTTGTCCCGTTCTACTTTTTCTCAGTAAAAATATTAATTCTAGATTGTAATTTTCTGACCAAATGAATATTTTGGAGAGGTTTTTTTCTTATAAATCTTGGAATTTGATTATCTAATTGGATGATACCTTTGAAAATAACTTCACACACAAAAGCAAGATTGTAAACAGTTGTTTCAAATTCTATGTATTAAACAAGTAGTGAGTGTTCTAGAATTAGTTCTGATTCTTTCAATTTCCACACATTTGACGCAAATAAAGACAATTCAAGCACTTTTCTAATTTTCAAGTAGGTCACTTAGAATATCATAGCCCACAACTTGCAACTATGTCAGCTCACACAACCCCGTCACCCCCTAGAGGGCACTCATATTTTTTTCTTTCCCAAGTCTTAACCAAAGTCTAATCTTCCATTTTTGTCTAGGGTCTCTAATGGTTATATTGTAACGCTCCACCGTGCGAACCCAAAGGACAACTAGAAACTTACAATAAAAGCACAATAATTTTTTTTTTGAAGGAAGAACTATACATAAGATGGACATGAACAACTAGCACATACATTGTAGTTAAACATATACATCATAAACCACGTCCTCTAGGGTACACATGACAACATTACTAATGTAAACCCAAACCAAGACGATGCCTAACTAACTACAAGAATTCCATTTAACCAATACCTAGAGACGATAATCTATGATCAAACAACCACATCATAATGTAAATAAACCATCTATCAAATTTATGAACATAATTATAAATATTTCCATAGATACAACATCATTAAGAATCACACACTGTGAAATGATAACTCATCATAGTACCAAGCATCACTATACATTTCAAGCATGATAAGCATCCATCAAAGATCATAAAATTAAGGTCAAAGGTTACATTTGTTACAATGATAATAGAAGTTACATCATACAAGAGTGACTGTAATACAAAAGTGTTCCCCAACATGAACGGGAACATTACAATAAGATAGAATGATACAACTAAAAAGGTGAATACAAGTAACAATACCGGTTCCATCTTGGTACAATTTTGGAGTTGCTAGAAGAGACACATATCTACACATATCAATCCTTGGTTGCGGACCCAATGGGGTGTGTAGCACGTTCCACCTGACCACATGGACCCAAAAATCCACCCCCATGCTAGGAGTTGACAAGAAAGATCCTCATTCCTCAACCAAAATAGTCAAACAAGCCAAAAGAAAGGCCAAAATCCACAACAAGGATAACAATAATATAAGATAACTACCCATGATATTTCCATCACATAGCCACAAAAAAATCGTGAAAAGTACAACAAAACCAAATGCCAATATATCAACACTAAATAGCCATCAGAGGTGCCAACAACTATAGGATCCAAAACCTTCAAATGAAATCACAATTTCAATCAACAATAAATGTCAAGGGCACCTTTTATTAACATCAATCAAGTTGCCATGAGGCATGTATGCAACACTAAAAGATATAACTTGGAGGCTTCAACAACAAACACCACAAACAAATTTCCTCATCAACATCAACAATTCAATTAACACTCCTAGAGGCAACCAAACAAGGAAAAATAAACCGGTATTGTAGGAGAGTGTCATCACATGGCCTTACATGAATTAGCCAAGCATCCTATCACAAGGTACCGCCTCCATCTATGGTTATCCAAGTTGCCTATCTCAAGGTGACCACTCCATAGGGTGACTCATGTGGAACCACTTACCTTTTGTGAGGACAAGGCAATGATCTTACCAACTAGGTCTTCTCATCCCATCCTTAGCCTGTGAAAGCACTAACAGTATGGGTGAGACTCATAATTAATCTTGTTTAATGTTTAACTACCCAAACCCACTAGTTAATTTTATTAGGTTATCACTTATTAAACAACTCTTCTATGGGTTACCCTAACAACCCCTTTGTGTGTTGGCCCCCATGAAGAGCCACTCTCCCTATGACACCAAAAACTAAATACAACAAGGGGTGTACCTCAACTCACATAAAAATAAAAGTGTACATATCTCATAGCATACGAGGCAAGAACTATCTCACAAGCCCATTCCATATCACTAAAATCAAGAACAAAGGAGTTACCAACATCAAAAATAGGATCAATGAATAACAAAGGTCCAACCATGGAAAAATTAGTATAATTCAAGTTTTCTCCAGTGCCTCTGGAAGCCTAAAATACTGAAAATCCACAAACTCTCACTGAGGGTAATTCAAACACTTTGGTTTCCTAACCATCACAAAATATGACTACAAGAAATTTATTGCAACAAGTCTCCACAATCGAAATTAACACAACAGTGATGACTCACATCATGGAACCACAAAAAGACTATAGTAGGCAGGGTGAGTTTGGAAACCCTAGTTTGCCTATTCTTGAATGAAGGTTGGCCTAATTTAGGTCGATGCATTATAAACAAATCACCATTAAAGGAATTTTTCCTCATAGGAAAGTTCCCTTGGGTTTGTTATATGACATGAGAATCGTTCAAGTATGATGAGGTCTAAACTTAAAATAATCTCTTGGCTAGCTTAAAAGTCGTTAAAAGAGAAGTCTAATTTATCCTTAATTTATCACTCTATGTTTGATTTTCCATCATATTACCCACTTGATTGGAAGATCCTTAGACAACGATTATTAAACATTGTTATGTTAAGGTATGTGATATTTATTTGAGGTTGTTAAAAATTGACCCTAAACTATCAGATTCTAAGGAAAATTTTCTTTTGATGTGTTTAGAACAAATCAATATTTCAATGATCCTAAAAGGAAAATCTTATTGTAAACAGTTGTTTCAAATTCTATGTATTAAACAAGTAGTGAGTGTTCTAGAATTAGTTCTGATTCTTTCAATTTCCACACATTTGACGCAAATAAAGACAATTCAAGCACTTTTCTAATTTTCAAGTAGGTCACTTAGAATATCATAGCCCACAACTTGCAACTATGTCAGCTCACACAACCCCGTCACCCCCTAGAGGGCACTCATATTTTTTTCTTTCCCAAGTCTTAACCAAAGTCTAATCTTCCATTTTTGTCTAGGGTCTCTAATGGTTATATTGTAACGCTCCACCGTGCGAACCCAAAGGACAACTAGAAACTTACAATAAAAGCACAATAATTTTTTTTTTGAAGGAAGAACTATACATAAGATGGACATGAACAACTAGCACATACATTGTAGTTAAACATATACATCATAAACCACGTCCTCTAGGGTACACATGACAACATTACTAATGTAAACCCAAACCAAGACGATGCCTAACTAACTACAAGAATTCCATTTAACCAATACCTAGAGACGATAATCTATGATCAAACAACCACATCATAATGTAAATAAACCATCTATCAAATTTATGAACATAATTATAAATATTTCCATAGATACAACATCATTAAGAATCACACACTGTGAAACGATAACTCATCATAGTACCAAGCATCACTATACATTTCAAGCATGATAAGCATCCATCAAAGATCATAAAATTAAGGTCAAAGGTTACATTTGTTACAATGATAATAGAAGTTACATCATACAAGAGTGACTGTAATACAAAAGTGTTCCCCAACATGAACGGGAACATTACAATAAGATAGAATGATACAACTAAAAAGGTGAATACAAGTAACAATACCGGTTCCATCTTGGTACAATTTTGGAGTTGCTAGAAGAGACACATATCTACACATATCAATCCTTGGTTGCGGACCCAATGGGGTGTGTAGCACGTTCCACCTGACCACATGGACCCAAAAATCCACCCCCATGCTAGGAGTTGACAAGAAAGATCCTCATTCCTCAACCAAAATAGTCAAACAAGCCAAAAGAAAGGCCAAAATCCACAACAAGGATAACAATAATATAAGATAACTACCCATGATATTTCCATCACATAGCCACAAAAAAATCGTGAAAAGTACAACAAAACCAAATGCCAATATATCAACACTAAATAGCCATCAGAGGTGCCAACAACTATAGGATCCAAAACCTTCAAATGAAATCACAATTTCAATCAACAATAAATGTCAAGGGCACCTTTTATTAACATCAATCAAGTTGCCATGAGGCATGTATGCAACACTAAAAGATATAACTTGGAGGCTTCAACAACAAACACCACAAACAAATTTCCTCATCAACATCAACAATTCAATTAACACTCCTAGAGGCAACCAAACAAGGAAAAATAAACCGGTATTGTAGGAGAGTGTCATCACATGGCCTTACATGAATTAGCCAAGCATCCTATCACAAGGTACCGCCTCCATCTATGGTTATCCAAGTTGCCTATCTCAAGGTGACCACTCCATAGGGTGACTCATGTGGAACCACTTACCTTTTGTGAGGACAAGGCAATGATCTTACCAACTAGGTCTTCTCATCCCATCCTTAGCCTGTGAAAGCACTAACAGTATGGGTGAGACTCATAATTAATCTTGTTTAATGTTTAACTACCCAAACCCACTAGTTAATTTTATTAGGTTATCACTTATTAAACAACTCTTCTATGGGTTACCCTAACAACCCCTTTGTGTGTTGGCCCCCATGAAGAGCCACTCTCCCTATGACACCAAAAACTAAATACAACAAGGGGTGTACCTCAACTCACATAAAAATAAAAGTGTACATATCTCATAGCATACGAGGCAAGAACTATCTCACAAGCCCATTCCATATCACTAAAATCAAGAACAAAGGAGTTACCAACATCAAAAATAGGATCAATGAATAACAAAGGTCCAACCATGGAAAAATTAGTATAATTCAAGTTTTCTCCAGTGCCTCTGGAAGCCTAAAATACTGAAAATCCACAAAATCTCACTGAGGGTAATTCAAACACTTTGGTTTCCTAACCATCACAAAATATGACTACAAGAAATTTATTGCAACAAGTCTCCACAATCGAAATTAACACAACAGTGACGACTCACATCATGGAACCACAAAAAGACTATAGTAGGCAGGGTGAGTTTGGAAACCCTAGTTTGCCTATTCTTGAATGAAGGTTGGCCTAATTTAGGTCGATGCATTATAAAAAAATCACCATTAAAGGAATTTTTCCTCATAGGAAAGTTCCCTTGGGTTTGTTATATGACATGAGAATCGTTCAAGTATGATGAGGTCTAAACTTAAAATAATCTCTTGGCTAGCTTAAAAGTCGTTAAAAGAGAAGTCTAATTTATCCTTAATTTATCACTCTATGTTTGATTTTCCATCATATTACCCACTTGATTGGAAGATCCTTAGACAACGATTATTAAACATTGTTATGTTAAGGTATGTGATATTTATTTGAGGTTGTTAAAAATTGACCCTAAACTATCAGATTCTAAGGAAAATTTTCTTTTGATGTGTTTAGAACAAATCAATATTTCAATGATCCTAAAAGGAAAATCTTATTGTAAACAGTTGTTTCAAATTCTATGTATTAAACAAGTAGTGAGTGTTCTAGAATTAGTTCTGATTCTTTCAATTTCCACACATTTGACGCAAATAAAGACAATTCAAGCACTTTTCTAATTTTCAAGTAGGTCACTTAGAATATCATAGCCCACAACTTGCAACTATGTCAGCTCACACAACCCCGTCACCCCCTAGAGGGCACTCATATTTTTTTCTTTCCCAAGTCTTAACCAAAGTCTAATCTTCCATTTTTGTCTAGGGTCTCTAATGGTTATATTGTAACGCTCCACCGTGCGAACCCAAAGGACAACTAGAAACTTACAATAAAAGCACAATAATTTTTTTTTTGAAGGAAGAACTATACATAAGATGGACATGAACAACTAGCACATACATTGTAGTTAAACATATACATCATAAACCACGTCCTCTAGGGTACACATGACAACATTACTAATGTAAACCCAAACCAAGACGATGCCTAACTAACTACAAGAATTCCATTTAACCAATACCTAGAGACGATAATCTATGATCAAACAACCACATCATAATGTAAATAAACCATCTATCAAATTTATGAACATAATTATAAATATTTCCATAGATACAACATCATTAAGAATCACACACTGTGAAATGATAACTCATCATAGTACCAAGCATCACTATACATTTCAAGCATGATAAGCATCCATCAAAGATCATAAAATTAAGGTCAAAGGTTACATTTGTTACAATGATAATAGAAGTTACATCATACAAGAGTGACTGTAATACAAAAGTGTTCCCCAACATGAACGGGAACATTACAATAAGATAGAATGATACAACTAAAAAGGTGAATACAAGTAACAATACCGGTTCCATCTTGGTACAATTTTGGAGTTGCTAGAAGAGACACATATCTACACATATCAATCCTTGGTTGCGGACCCAATGGGGTGTGTAGCACGTTCCACCTGACCACATGGACCCAAAAATCCACCCCCATGCTAGGAGTTGACAAGAAAGATCCTCATTCCTCAACCAAAATAGTCAAACAAGCCAAAAGAAAGGCCAAAATCCACAACAAGGATAACAATAATATAAGATAACTACCCATGATATTTCCATCACATAGCCACAAAAAAATCGTGAAAAGTACAACAAAACCAAATGCCAATATATCAACACTAAATAGCCATCAGAGGTGCCAACAACTATAGGATCCAAAACCTTCAAATGAAATCACAATTTCAATCAACAATAAATGTCAAGGGCACCTTTTATTAACATCAATCAAGTTTCCATGAGGCATGTATGCAACACTAAAAGATATAACTTGGAGGCTTCAACAACAAACACCACAAACAAATTTCCTCATCAACATCAACAATTCAATTAACAATCCTAGAGGCAACCAAACAAGGAAAAATAAACCGGTATTGTAGGAGAGTGTCATCACATGGCCTTACATGAATTAGCCAAGCATCCTATCACAAGGTACCGCCTCCATCTATGGTTATCCAAGTTGCCTATCTCAAGGTGACCACTCCATAGGGTGACTCATGTGGAACCACTTACCTTTTGTGAGGACAAGGCAATGATCTTACCAACTAGGTCTTCTCATCCCATCCTTAGCCTGTGAAAGCACTAACAGTATGGGTGAGACTCATAATTAATCTTGTTTAATGTTTAACTACCCAAACCCACTAGTTAATTTTATTAGGTTATCACTTATTAAACAACTCTTCTATGGGTTACCCTAACAACCCCTTTGTGTGTTGGCCCCCATGAAGAGCCACTCTCCCTATGACACCAAAAACTAAATACAACAAGGGGTGTACCTCAACTCACATAAAAATAAAAGTGTACATATCTCATAGCATACGAGGCAAGAACTATCTCACAAGCCCATTCCATATCACTAAAATCAAGAACAAAGGAGTTACCAACATCAAAAATAGGATCAATGAATAACAAAGGTCCAACCATGGAAAAATTAGTATAATTCAAGTTTTCTCCAGTGCCTCTGGAAGCCTAAAATACTGAAAATCCACAAACTCTCACTGAGGGTAATTCAAACACTTTGGTTTCCTAACCATCACAAAATATGACTACAAGAAATTTATTGCAACAAGTCTCCACAATCGAAATTAACACAACAGTGATGACTCACATCATGGAACCACAAAAAGACTATAGTAGGCAGGGTGAGTTTGGAAACCCTAGTTTGCCTATTCTTGAATGAAGGTTGGCCTAATTTAGGTCGATGCATTATAAACAAATCACCATTAAAGGAATTTTTCCTCATAGGAAAGTTCCCTTGGGTTTGTTATATGACATGAGAATCGTTCAAGTATGATGAGGTCTAAACTTAAAATAATCTCTTGGCTAGCTTAAAAGTCGTTAAAAGAGAAGTCTAATTTATCCTTAATTTATCACTCTATGTTTGATTTTCCATCATATTACCCACTTGATTGGAAGATCCTTAGACAACGATTATTAAACATTGTTATGTTAAGGTATGTGATATTTATTTGAGGTTGTTAAATATTGACCCTAAACTATCAGATTCTAAGGAAAATTTTCTTTTGATGTGTTTAGAACAAATCAATATTTCAATGATCCTAAAAGGAAAATCTAATGAAAATAATTTAATTTGCAAGTTCACCCAATACTAACCTAATGCTAATTTAATTTCATCGTCTTTTTGACATTGTTCCAATTAAATGAAATTAATAATTTGTAATAATAGGCCCTAAGACATATTCCAAAAAAATTATTCCTCTCTTTTATAAACTTTATATCAGAAAACAAATTCTCATTAAATTATTTCACTAATTATACTAAGAAAATTATTAATAAGTTAATGCACATTAACATCCTACTAAGTTTACTAATAAATTTATTAATAGATTATTTAATACTAACATATTATTAATTGTATTAACATTTAAATAAATTTATGAAGGAAATTACTAAGAGAGTTGAGTTATATTTTAAATTCCCTTGAACAGACACAAGAATCTACTTAATTGAATATTTCATAACCTTAATTTCTTTATAAGATAAAATGCCAAATTTCATACCACTGTTTTGTCTCATATGAATTCTCTTTTCTTGGGCTGAAAGATAGGAAAGTTTTGGGTTAAAGATAGGAAAGCTACCTTAGAATATTATTAGAAGCACAAACTATGGATAATTAATCCCTAAGAATTTCCTCAGGAAAAACAAGGCTCCCCTTCTTTTTTTAAATTATTTGTATAAGGATAACTTTTATTTTCTTGGGTAAAGCATAGACTTTAATTTTTAGTTTTTTCCAAGACAACGTCTTTATGCATATAGTCAATTCGCTATACCAAAATATAGATGTGGATATCCTTATGATAGAATGTATCAAAAGCAAATTTACATGGGTATATTTAAAACGAAAAGGTGGTCATCACACCACCGGATCACGATGCAACATGGCTAATGTATATAAGTAAAAAGGCAACGATTTAATCCTCTAAAAGAATTGACGTTATTATCAAATCCGTAAATAAGGACAGAGTTACTAAAATTAAATCGATTAACATTGCATGAAGGTAACTTCTGCCTATTATTTACAGCATAGCATCATAGCATGAAAATGGACTTAGCCCGGACATTCAACTAGCACGGTTTTCCTTGCAATTTGCCATATCTCTATGTCTATTTAATTTTAGCCGCTATATCAGGGCAAAGGCCGTAAAAAAATAAAATGAAATAAAATAATTATCCCTTAAGACAAAATTTATCCCTTATTTGATCGAGCAAAAAGGATATCTTATCTATTAATTTTAATACGTATAAAATATTTCAACATATAAAATAGCAACACAAGGATCGAAAATAAATAAGTGTTTTATTTTGAATTTTGGATGACGCTTAACTTTTTGAAATCTTTCATACAACAAATTAACTGACACTCAATAGTCACATGGTGGAAGGAGATTGTGCCAACCAAGTGCAAAGACATATGAATAAGGGGCTGCACTGAATGAAGGGAAAATGAAGGATCTTTTAATCGTATTTATTTCAAACAAAACAATTAATGGCTTGCTGAATTTGGAGGGGTCGTGAATGAGAAACAAAGAGACAGCATGAACAGAGGAGGCATCAGATAGAAACAAAGAGGTAAGGGCGCTGGAGAAGATTCATTTTCTTTGCCCACGTGAAGATATTTAAAAATGTGAACAGCAGGGGAAAAGAGGGTAAGACAACACGGGAAAAGAGAGGCTGCGCAGTTGAGCAAATGGGGATTTGAAAATTTGAAGGAAGATTTAGTTATTTGAAAATGCTCCAAATCTACCATATCAACACAACTTCTAGTGGAGAGAATAACAGTCTACAACCAAGCTGCATTAGATATAGGAGGACAACAGCTTTAACCTGTAAGTAATTTTGGAGACTGTAGATACCTTTTTCTCTGCCATTGCCACTCATTTTATACCCACCAAAAGGTATAGCAGCATCAAAAGTATCAAAGCAATTGATCCAACCAGTCCCCACACGTAATGCACGAGTGAGAGTGTTGGCAGTAGCTGAACTCTTAGTAAACACTCGTGCTGCCAAACCCTATCGAGAAGCGTTCGCACGCTGGACAACTTCATCTAAGTTTTTGAATTTAATAATTGATTGCACTGGGTCAAATATTTCATCTGTGGCTATGGGCACACCCTTAAAAAGTCATCATAAAAAATTAAAATGCATAGACAAGGCACGTGAACTGTTTGACAGAATGCCTTAAGGAATGTCTCAGAGAAATATGGTCACACGGAATGCAGTGATCGCAGGATTTGTTCAAAATGGATTTGTTGAGCGGCCTTAGACACTTATAAGCAAATGCAATTGGCAGATGTAAAGCCAATTTCTGCAACCTTTACCAGCACCCTCTCTGCCTACGCCAAAATGGGAGGAATTATTTAAACCTTTAAACTTCCTATTACATTCAAGTGCGGCGGCTGAGACAGGTTGACAATGAAATCAGAGAGATTATTTAAACCTCTACGCATTCTATTTTCTAGTACAGCAGATGTGACAGGTTGCCAACGGAACAGGAAGGCTATTTTTACCTCCACAGTCTACTATGTTCAAGTGTCGTTGTTGTGACAAGTTGCAAATGGCGTCAGCGACATTATTTAAATTTATACACCCTCCAAAGTCTAAGCACTGCAGCAGAGATAGGTTGTCGATGGTTTCAGAGAGATTATTTGATTTCAATCACCCAAACATAGGCATGCGAACTGTTTCCCAGAATGCCTCAAAGAGATGTCAACTTAAGGAATGAAACACAAGGATAGCAGTGTGAGCACAAAATGGGTTTTGCACGAAAGCTCTCAAAATCTTTGAATCAATGAAGCACTCTGAAATAGATTCTAACATTGTAAGTTGTGCTTGCGTTCTAGGTGAATGCGGTCAAGCGGGTTGAGGATGAGGGCTGCACATACTTCACACATCCGCAGCCCTTTTACAACTGCCCAGGTAAACATGTATGCGAAATGTGTGCAAAGACAAGGCAAGCAACCTGAGGAATCAGAGAGATTGTTTAAACCTCTACATCATTCGATTTCCAAGTATAGCAGATGTGACATGTTACCAACGAAATCTAGAAGGCTATATAAACTTATACACTCTCTAAAGCCTAAATACTTCAGCTGTGATATGAGTTTCCTATTTTGAATACTAGACAATCATAAGACAGGTGCTGGAAGTAATTTTGCAGTAAGCGACATTCAAAGACTATGCATTCTCACCCAAATACAGGGCTTAGGTAAGCATGGTGAAAGTGGCTTACCTCCAACGATGATTGCAGAATGTGTCCAAAATAAATCTTTTCAAGAGGCTCCCAAAATCTAAGAATTAATGAAGTACGCTGCACCTCTGATCTCAGCATGTTCCTCCTCCGCAAGCCCCCGATGCCTTCCCCACTTCCCTCCGGCTTTTACACAACATAGACGAGGCACGTAGCCTTCTCCCCCATTCGCATGCAAAAAGAGAACGTTTAGAGGGACACCTGAACTGCGGACAAGACACATGGCACTTGGAAGGACAGACTTGGAGCAAGGTGGAAGGCACCATAAGGGACAGGTGTAATTCTTCTGCTTGAATATAGATGTTTAATAACTTTTATATATATATATATATATATATATATATATATATATATATATAGTTGTTTTGTTTATTTTTTCAAATTATATATATATTTATTCTTTATCTTCCATATTCTTTTCTATGTCCAAACACTTTGAAGTGTATATTTAAACTACATTTATAAGTGGATTATTAATCTTTTACATTATTATTTATAAAATGTAAATTTAATATTTTTATTTTTATGTACATATTCAAGAAATATTTTAAATTTATAAATATACTGGATTATCAATCCTTATTAAATTTTAATTACTCATTATTTGAAATTGTAATTTACAATTTGTTTTTAATAAAGAATAATATAATCAATTATTCCCCCCTTCAGATAAATTTAATAATTTACTTTAATACCTTAATTAAATCAATGTTGCCATTATGAGCAACAAAATTCACAACAATACCTGAATGACAAAAATTTCAAATAACTAAATCCCTAGAGAATTTTCAGCATCCTTCATTTAGGTTTTATTTAACTTATGCACATAAAATTAAATATATGTATATATATGTAGGTATATTTCAAAAGCCAAACAAAAATACAAACTATCGAAATAAATTATTACACCCCAAGTTATGCATTTTAATTAGATTTCGAGCACAACACAAACCCTTTGGTAACCCTTCCCTAAGCAAGTACATCGAGTAAAAATCTAAGGTTATATAATTATGTTCCAAGGAACATACAATCCATTTCTATGTAACAAAACTAATATAATTTGGTGTGCTCTAAACTTCAATGAGTGGACGGATTCCTCTCAACACCACAATTTAACTTAATTAGCTAATTGAACAAGGCATATTTATCAACAAAATCACAAATAACACTTAAGCTAATAATCCAAAAAGACTGATTCAAAGGTGTGCTACATATATGGTGAGTGTCTTGGGGGTAGATTCTTCCCTCCCCTTGCACTGTGATATAAAAAGTGTTTGGAAACTGACCCAGTTGGATTCTACACTAAATTTCTTAGAAGGGGTATCCATTCGGCATGACAAGTGATAAACTCCCTCAAGAGACCTACCAATCTTTAGAACAAAGATTTTGGGGATGGTTATCTTGCACACTACCATTGAATTGTGGGGTTCCCCAAATTCACTTTTGATTAGAGTGGGTTGGAAAACCTGGCTTTGGTTGTTCTCACTTAGGACATTCCCATAAGGTGAGTACTTTTTTCGCACTATGGTAAGTCTTCTAAAGGTGTTAATAAAGCAGGATAGCAAGTCTAGCATTTTGATCACCTAGTTAAGGGGAGAGCATAAGCCTATTGCTTTCAAAACACAATAAACATGGGGTTCAAACTATTTCTTTAATTAAGCTAGATGCACTATCTTAACTAAAGGAAAAAGCCATTATTAAATTTAAATCCCTGCAAACATCATTAGTAATTTGTAGATTTTTGTCTTTGACTGGCATAAGTGTTTCCAACAATCGTCTTTGACAAGCGTATTTTGTACTTGCAAGACATAAAACAATGATTAACTCTCAAAAATTTAAAATCCTGCAAAAATAGTCAGATGCTCTAATAGCATAGGAAGACCCTGCAAGAAAGGAACAAGCTATCTATTATATCAATAGGACTTTCAATGGTTATGAGATAAATTACACCTTCATCGAGAAAGCTAGTTTGGTGGTGGTATCTTCTACTCAGCAGTTGTAGCATTACATGTTAACCCACACAGTCCAAATCATAGAAAATATTGATCCATTAAAGTATTTGCTCAGCAAGGCTACCCTAACAGGAAGAGTAGCCAAGTGGATCATGATCTTAAGCGAATTTGACATCCAGTATGTAGATCAAAGAGCCATCAAGGGCCAGGTGATAGTTGATCAGTTAGCCAAAGCTCCACTACTAGATGATCATCCAATGAGTATTGAGTTTCCAGATGTAGAAATTCTTACTATGACAACACAACAATGGATGCTTTATTTTGATGGGTCCTACACACAATGTGGGTCAGGTGCTAGAATTTTGTTTGTTAGACCTCAAGGACATACCATTCCAATGTCCTATAGACTCACGTTTCCATGTATAAATAACATAGCTGAATACGAGGCATTAGTCATTGGCATCAAAGTGGTGGTAGAATGGTAGATCATAGAGCTACAAGTATATGGAGATCCACAACTAGTCATTTATTAGATAAATGATGAATATCAAACCAAAGATGAGAAGTTGATGTCGTATAAGAAAATGGTGGATGTTTCAAAAAGTATATTGTAGATATCAAATTTGAATAGATTCAAAGGACAGAAAACAAAGTTGTTGATGCTATGGCGACAACTGCTTCTCTCTTGCAAATACCAAAAAAGGAAGGTCGTTATGAGTTTATGGTAGAACAAGTGTCTCATCTAGCTTATGATAATCCTGAATCTCAAACCATATGCCATTTAGTTAATGTTGAATCCTCAATTTATGAAAAGACCTACGCTTACCCAAAAGATAATATCCTTCCTCCTGATCTTTCTATAAATCAGAAATGCAACTTCATCTGTCAAACTGCACAACATACCTTAATTGCCGACATACTTTACCTTTGAGTTCTTGATGGTACTCTTCTTTAATTTCTAGAACATAACAAGTCTAAGATAGCTTTACATGAGGTCCATGAAGGTATTTGCAGAACTCATTCAAGCAGACTAACCCTAGTGAAGAAACTCGTATGTTTGGGGTATTATTTGTCGAACATGGAGAAGGAGTATTTTCAACTTGTTAAGAAACAACATAAATATAAAATCCATGGTAACCTAATCCATGGACCAACACAAGAATTGCAACCGTTTACTTCAACATGGCCTTTTTGTCAGTGGGGACTGGACTTGGTAGGAAAGATTAATCCATCTTCATCCAATGGATACAAATTTATAATCACAACCACGATATATTTTACAAAGTGGATAGAAGTTGTTCCCTTAACAACAATCACTGGAAAACATATTTCTTCTTTCATACTGAATTACCTCATTTGTCGGTATGGCATTCCTCAGTCCATTGTCACAAAAAATGGTAGAACTTTTAAGAATTAGGATGTTTAGGAACTATGTGAGAGGTTTCATATCCAACATCATTTTTCAACACCATACTATCATCAAGGAAATGGCCAAGCAGAGGCCTCAAACAAAAATATTCTAAAAATCCTAAAGAAAATGCTTAACAATGTTGGACATGATTGGAATGTTCAATTAAACCCTACTCTTTGCGCATACTAGACCAACATCAGAACACCTACAAGAGTTACACCATATGCCTTGGTATATGGATCAGAGGCCATACTACCTATTGAGGTTGAGATACCATCACTTTGTGTGTCACTAAAAGGAATTATTTCAAATGAGGGTTATAGAGTGTTTAGAATTCAAGAGCTAGAACTGTGGGATGAACGTCATCAACAAGTTGTGAATCATTTGAAGGAATATCAACAGGGGATGTCTAGAAGCTACAATCACAGGGTAAAACCTAGAGTATTTCAAGTTGGTGACTTGGTCCTAAAGGAAAACCCTCAAAATCAACAGCAAAGATAAAAGAAAGGGAAATTTGGACCTAACTGGATAGGTCCCTTTGTTGTAATATCAGTTTATGGATTTGGAGCCTATCAACTATCTACACCTGAAGGGGATTTGTTCGATGAACCTATCAACAGTCTCCATCTCAAGAAATTCTACACTTGAATCATCTAGTGCATGGTTAAAGTTCTAGTAAAATGGTCACCTTGATGAAAACCTAGCAAAAAGTCATCTTGGGGACACAAAAATACAAAAAAAATGAAAAAGAGAAAAATACAAAAAAGTCATAAAGTTTGAAAAATTGCAATAAAAACACGTAGTGAAAACTTGGAAACAAGCACTACTTGTGATTTAAACTAGATTTTCCATCTATAGGAGGCATGTCTTGATCATTCCCTTTCACTATCATTATGTTTATCATTTGAAGGACCTCATGTACACAGCCTAGAAAATATGTGGTCATGTCTCACCCTAGCTTGGGGGAAAAATCCTAAACTCACTGGGGGCAATAAACTTGAGCTTAAACAAATAGACAAACAACAATATGACAATGCAACAAACACAACGATCATAGTGAAACCCAACATTGAACATACATTGAACATCAAAACATTTCAGAAAATCAACCATCCATATCAAACAAATAAAAATGAATCAATCCAATAAAACTTTAGATGCATGATATTCTTTTGAATCATGATTTAAGCACTTTAGCTTGAATGTTTAAATGTTGTACTTTGATATTTGTTATCATTTCTTTGGATCAACTCGATGATGTATTGAACTAGATAAGCTAGGAAGGAGAATGGTATTTTCTTTGTCTGATGTTTGTGAATTGATCATTATTTTGTGTGAATTGTCGCAAGACGTGCTCTACAAGGTATCATTGATGACATTCCAAATTCAAATAACAAAATGATTGATTCTTGTCTGTTTATGTAAGAAATGCTCAGGTCATCTTGGTTTAATTATACCTAGATGTTTGTGTTCACTTGCAATATCAAAAATCATGAAAGTAGTACTCAGGTCATCATTGGTCTAAATTATACCCTTGATGCTTGTACTCACTTTCAACATTTTAAAGGCTCAATGATGATCAAATGCATGATAAATGGACTATTAAGATGACAACTTGGCATATGAGGTTTTGCATGGTTAAATTAGATTACATTTATGCTAGTTTGCATCTGCAAAGTAATTTATATGAAAGACTGTTGGGGAATTAAAAAATGATGTTATCTTTTATCATTGATGGATAGAGTATACTTGACATTAACAAAAACATCATCATTATCACGTACTTGCATAATCATTTACATTGCATACAATAGAAAGCATTTTTATATCATTTAATCATTCATTACATTCAATCATATATTTGCATTTATCATACCATATTCTTCATTTGTGCATCACATCATCTCTAATTGCATAAGAAAAATATCAAAAGCAAATCATCTACATAGTGGCATTTTCATTAACATTATCATATTATACATCACAAATTAGAGGTATCATCATATTAATCATCATTCATCCATTTGATATATCATATATTTGCATTTGAAATATTAAAAATATAGTGTGTTATATCCCATTTGCATTATCATATCATATATCATAGAAACATCATATTCAAAATCATACATATAGTTGTATAATCATATCATTCGTGTATGGACATTATCATACATCTATCAATCCATGTAGAAACTACAACACTATGCATCCATACATCATCATTATAAGCATAATCATATGTTAACATCATAACTAAATCATCATAAAATCATAGCATGTCATCATGATCATAAATTGAATCCATAACATCATCATATAAATCACACATGGCATATAGGACAAGAAATTAAAAGCATCCATCATGGAACCATATAGAATGCATATAGATCAATAAATCCACTGCATATCATATAAATCTCAAAAATCATAATGTCAAGTATACAATGATGTCTAAAATGCAAAGAGATACAACATCAAAAATGGTTGTGAATCAAAAACTTGGAGTATACATCATGTCTCAAAATACACCAAGGAATCCAATCATGGAGCTATGTGGTCCTAGCCCCAAATGGTGACATCTCTAGACCAGTGCCTCCCTCATCGGACATTCCAGGATCTCTCAGATCTCTCAGTAGAGGTTGTGTCACACCCCCACTAATCATCCTAGAATGAGTCCTTTCTGATTGAGATTGAGCATAACTAACTCTCTACTCTATAGGAACTACATCATGGTATCGACCTCTATAATACTCAGCCTCTCTACCCACACGAAGAACTTCTCTCATATAATTTGCTACGGAGGTACCATCAGCTAATCTCTGCAATCTATCATCCAATTCCTAAGCCTGCTCTGCAGTCTGTCTAGCTACAACTCTCTCAGCTGCCAAGGAGGCTTTCTATGCTTGTGCAATTGCCAACTATGCTTGTACCTATGAGAAAGCTTGTGCATGATCATGTTCCTATGATTGATTCTATGTTTGTGTATACACTAATAACCCTCAGGCCTATATCAGCTGACCCTATAGTGTCTACACCTAAACTTGTAGGCTCGTAATCTGGGTTTTCTATTGTTGGGAAGGTACTCCAATATGCACATGCTGCTCTATGGGAGCTACTAGTGATTTCCTCTTATGAGGCACCATGAACTCTCTAACATCAAATGTTGGGCCTGATCCACCAACACCTCCACCTCCTCCACCATCTCCACCATCTCCGTCTCCCTCCTCATCACCACTACTCTCCTCGTCATCACTTGTCTCAACATCCTCCTCCTCCTCACCTCCCTCATCTCTCTTGCATCAACGACCATGTGCAACTGCAATCTCCTCCTCACCTGGTAGCGAAACTAGCTCATCTAGAATAGAGATTCATGGAAAAGGATGTAAGGCGAGGTACTGTGCATAATCCGCTATAACTAGAGCCTTGATGATCTTGGGATGAAACTCCCAAATAAAGGGTTGTAAGGCCTAGTACTTCTGCATTGCAACATCATATGATAAGCTAGGTCCCCACTTAGTGGCATCTACCTAACATCGGGCATAATGTGCAACACCCTAGGGCATGCCTTGTATAATGCCATACTGTCTGAGCACCCTCCTCAACAAAAATCTCTTGATCACAAAACATGTCCTACCAATCAGGTACATGGACTAGCATAAGTATGACATCTTTGTATCATCATCATCCCAATGCTCACAATCCAGATAAGGCCACCATATAACTATCTCTATATCATCAAGGACTCTCCTCCAATGCTCCAACTTTCCCAATCTAGGCTAAGTAAGTTGACCTGCATATATGTGAACGTATGACCTCATGGTGGGTCACTATCTAACCATCACTGGACGCGTAACAACTGTATGCTCCCACACCCACACCTAAAGTAATGTAACCCCTGAAGACAAATTGGCCCCTCCAAGGTAGACCACCTGATGTAAATCATGGTATAAATGAGCAAGCATACACATACCCCATGCATATCTGGTACCATGGATGATCATGTTCTCCAAAATACGGCCCCACCCAACAGAAAGACCCTTTGAATTGCAATCAAGACAAAGAAATCCTCCAATGAAACCAACAAGAACCAAGGGCAAGGTAGCATAGTCATCAATGTAGAAGTTGAGAAACCCAACCTCACAAAATCCAAGAATCACCTGCATGCAATAACCTATCATGTGCAAAAGATATTCAGAACCAAAGAAGATGTTCTGCAAGCCTCAGGCAAAAATGCATTAAGAGAATCTAATAATTACAATGAGATCAATCCTTATGAAGGAGATCAAGAAACCCTAAAGAAAACCTAAAAGGGAAACTGTAGTGTGCACACTTAATAATTAATAATTAATTAATTATTAATGTGCCTAAGTTTAGCTTAAGCAAACCTAAAGTAATAAGTGACTTAAATAATTAAGTGAGATGACTTATTACTCTAACACCCCCCCTTAATATGAACTTAGGGAGTAGCTAGAACACTAGGAAAAGATGCATAAAAGAAAAGATGGGTCCCAACAATGAGGCCTGATTAGGTACCCATGTACAAATGCAATGCAAACTAAATGAAATGGGGTAAAGGAGAAAACCACGTGGGAACAAAACTCCTCCCCAAAAAAGAATGAAAAAAACAACTAAGTGATGAAATATGGAGGACTCCATAAGACCCCCTAGGACACCATCCATCACAAAGATACATAAATGAACTCCCCCAGAAGAGAGGAATGAAGAGACCACATATCCCCCCCATAATGAAGTAGTTCCAAAAAGACAGAAGAAAATGCATCTCCTAAAAGAAGTGAGAGGGAAGAGGCCTCATGAATGCAATCTCTGAAGGTGAATTAGGTGTAGCCCAAGATGTCTCCACAGAAGCAGGTGAAGACTACAGAGAAACCTCCAAAGATGAATGATCAACTAGGTCCTGCTGCACTGAAACAGAAGAAACCACATCTGTAGCCATAGAAGTATTAGCAACTACAACGATAGGTGGAGGAGATGGAATGGATAGCTCAAGAACTAGATCCGAAGTGAGAACACCAATGTTCAAGAAGCCATATGTCTCCTCTGAATGATTATTCACACTAGAAGTGTGATGAACAGTTGTAGGAACAAAAACACCATCAGTAGCAAAATCTGTAAAGGAATACAACCGAGATGAGTGATCCACTACCCCAGTAGCAATAACTGCTCTACTTTCTAACAATCAAACATCTCTCACCATGGAATCTCGTATCCAAAAATATGGTCATCCTCAAACACTTGGTGCAGTGCATCGGTACCACCCTGCTCTAAAGAATCATAAACTACCAACTCCCCAACAACAGGTATCCTCAAAATCTGCCATACATCCTTGGGGGTCACTGTCATCTCACCTGTAGGAAGGTGGAAGGTATTGTGCTCACTATGCCATCTCTCTACTAGGGTAGTCAATAGTCCCTGATTAATCCTAATCTAGGGCATATCTAGAAAGGAAGCCAATTTGCATTGTGTGATAATAGCTGTCTCAACCTACACTAGCTCGAGTATCAAATCAAAAGTCCTGGGAAACCACTCTCATATCTGTAGGTCTATCAAAGACTCCTATCATCATGAAATATTGAAAGTCAATAATCTTTGTCAATTAGTCAAACATCAATCAGCCTATCAAATCTAATCAACTCTGGTGAGACTTTGATAAAATCTCGTGAGCAACTATCATTGAATCTCACCTATCATGAGGCCAATCATCAATCTAAAATTGCACCTTTCCTATCATGAGGTCAATTAATCAAATCAACCTCGCTTATCATGAGGTTTCTCAATCAAACTATAATTATTCCTTGCCTATCATGAGGTTAATTATCATCAATCATCATCAAACCTTGCCTACCATGAGGTTGATCAACATCTACCATATCAAGATCATCAATCAACATCAACTCAAAGGTTGACATGATCAAAAATCAACAAAATAAAGGAGTTAATTGAAAAAATCTATCATTCTGACTTGAATGTGCCATTCAAATCCATCAAAGCACTAAAATAGCCAGTCATTGTGCTAAATCAATGTATGCGCCATTTCAGGACATCAATGCGCTAATTTAGGTGACCAATGCACTTAATTATTCAATGTGCCATTTCAGGGTCCAAATGTGCTATTCTATATCACCTATGTGCCATTTCCGTTTATGCGCTAATCTGGCCTACGGATGTGCTAAACTATCTATCCTATGTGCTAAAAATGTCTATGCACTATTTCATCGTATCTATGTGCTAAAAAACCTACTCTATGTGTTATTTCAGTCAATGCACTAAAATAGATGGTGTGTGCGCTACATCAACCTATGTATGCGCTAAAAGAAAGGAAACTGATTCAAATGGAAATAAAGCATGAAAAAAAACATGAAATATGAGGAAGTTCTAGGGTACATACCAGAGGTCCATACGCAATCGAGCAATTGTGTCAATGTATGCGCTCGAAATGGTGAGTGTGGTATGGGATGGACATCTTGCTCCAAATTGCTCAAAATCACTCTCTCAAATTTCAAAATCACAAAGTGCACAAATGAATTCAAAATTCACCGTTTTTAACCTTTTTTAAGGGTAATTAGGAGGTATTTTGGTGGGATTTATTTAATTTATTTTCCAAAGGGGCTTAATTCAATTTTCATCACAAGGACATTTTTCACATTATTTGTCAGGAGATAAATTGTTTTATCATTGAATCTTTATCAAATCATCAAATCATCACAAAATCATAAAAATTTGAAAAAATCCGAGAAAATCCAAAAAAATAAAAAAATCATCAATTTATCTCCCAAGGGGGCATATATCCATCATCACCTAAAACTCATCATCTGGGGCATATCATTTTTTTTTTTTCAATACTGCCAGCAACAACAAAATTTTCTTTGAAGCAATGCGTAAAAACATCACTTCAAAGAGGGGCAAAATGTATACACCTAAAAATGGTTTGGATAAATTTGATTAATTAAATACATTTATTTGATTAATTAACCTTTAATTCATCTACTATTAAATAAACAAGACTTCTATAGTTTGTTTTATTAAAATAAATATCCTCTTTTGCTAAAATTGAATAAATCTAAATATTCAATTAACGCATATTTCTACAGCTATTTCCTCTTTTCACTCATCATATCCACCTACCAAATTTGATATTTTATATCTAATTAATTCAACTCAGCCTTCATGGACAAATTTGGAGACAAATTGGAGACAAATTACAGGAAAACTTCTTCATCTTCTTCCATTGATTCTTCCTATCTTCTGGCTGAATATTTTTGTGGGAAGGAACAATCTCCATAATCATCTCAGATTTCTTCATCCTTCACCATTGAATCCTTCAAATGAAATCCAGACCTTTACTTCCTGCCACATCACAAATATGTTGTCGGGAATCTATAAATACAGCTTCTTGCTATAGGAAATGGATCCAAACTTTGTGCAATCTTACTCTGCAGAAATAGCATTAGAGCAATTAAGAATTTGAGCATTGAGCAATCAGCAAATAGCAATTAGCAATCATTTTAGAATAAGAATCATAATCATGGCTTTTCATTTAGCTGCATCTTAGTTTACAATAGCTTCTTTTATCAACTTCATGTCAATTTCATCTACAGTATCATCATCATATCATTCAACAATCATCATATAGGATTAGTTTCCAACATTTAAATAGTATCACATTCTCTAGATTGGCATTTTAGCAGTCATAGCACTTAACAAATCTAAGAGCCACAGTGATTTAATAAATCTTTGGAGATAGAGAGCAATAAGACGCTTTTAAGAGATTTTTTGCTTTAATTAGATTAATTGTTGTTTAAATCTCTTGATATAATGTTTTATTTAGGTGTGTTTGTCATTCATTACACATATTTTACACACATAAAGTACTCATTATTTATATATATTTAAAAAGTAAATAATTAAATAAATAAATAATAGTTAAACAAAAATAAATGTGCATATAGCATTTTATATATGGACTATAATAAATAAATTTTGAGAATTTATTATCGTGTTAATTAATTTAAGATTAATGGTTTGAGTCTCTTGAAGTTTGTTATTTATGATGTTATGGTGGTGATAAAAGTTTTGCAAGCAACAACGAGTTGACTTATAGTAGTGTGTATATGTTATTATTTATTAAAACAAAAATTGTTAGTTGTATATCATTCTAGGTGTAGATTCTGAGCATGACATGACATGACACTTAGTCAATGTAATAATTGCCTTAACTAATGATTCTATAAAAAGAAAATAGAAAAAAGAAAATTGGATGAAATTTTTGGGCATGACACTTGGTATTAGAGACCTAGGTTGCAACACCAGGTACTTTGGGAATAAATTGGGCTTTAAGTATTGTGTGTGTGTATAGATGTGTGAACCACTTTATGTTAGATGTTGGTGAGAGAAATTCTAAAGAACATAAAATGGCAAGGTAATTGAAAACCTAGTTGTAATTATCCGACCCAATTAGGTTGTGAAATACTAAAGGATCAAGGCTGTTATAGATGGGTCAAAAAGTATATAATTAATGACATTCAACTTTTAGAAGAAACTCAATCTAATCAAGGTCCCCTAAATTAAGTAAACAAGGTGAAATAATTGAGCCACAAATCAGCCTAGTTGACAAGAGCTACGACGTAAATCCAACCTTTCAATATTAAATTTTCTTAAAACTTAGAAAGGGTATTTATTTAAATTTGGAAGTTTCTAAAGCATGGTCCTTTTATAAAAAGTGTGAATAGTGTAGTAGGACATCATGAGGTGTATTATTAAGGAAATCTCTTTTGTTGAATTCTTAAGGGAATAATTCTTGAATACAATAATAAGGTAACCTCTTTAAGTTATGGGTATTTTAGGAGCAACATATCTTCTTATGAAAACCATGGTATGAGTAAAGATTGGAACACCATGACTATGTTTTGGAAACTTGTATCTAGTCAAAATAAAATAATTATATCGGCCATAGAAGGGAACTAATGTGTTACAAGCTGTAACTAAATGAGTTTGAATCTCTTAACCATTAAATTGAATAAATCAAATTAATAAGAGTGAAACAATAGAAAGCCTCTTGACCTTGTATTATGTGAAATTCGAGCACCTCATACATTTGGATTTGAAATATTGTTAACTATTAAAATTAAACCTATAAGGTGCAGATTGTTGGACCTAAGTCTAAGGGATGGTTCACAATTTGGTAATAGATTCAAGATATTGAAGTACTACTAATTTGAATGCCTTATACCATGGTATATCTAGGCCTTTCTTGTTACTCAAGATCTTAATTTACACATAGTGTACAAGTTCTTGTGAAGAAACAAATGATTCACCTTGAAGTTGGTAGGTAAAAAATTCTCGAGTGATAAAATCAACTGAGAATCAAGCCTTGTTTTGTATCGTAAGTCTGACTTAGAAGGGTGGTCAAAACTAAATTTTACCTTGAATTAAATGGTGAAATGTCAAAACTAACTTAGAAATATGGAAAGTGTGGTGAATCAAGTATTGTTGATTTCTAAGATGGAGTAATATATCTAAGCCACCATTGCACATCGTCTCGTGATTTCTTGTACTTATGCAAAGTGAGTGGATATTTCTAAAATTAAGAAGCAAAGTGAATATTGTTTAAAAATATATCTAGAATGCATTTAAGTGTATTGTTTTGTTCTTTAATACGGTGAATTTTGTAAAGTGTATTGTGTTATGACATGTGTAAAGTGAAAAAAAATGGAAAATGTGTTGTGCCCCAAGTAGGAGATACAGTGTATCTAACTTGGGATAAGGGTGAGGGATGTCAAGTACGAACCCTTGTATGTATCCTTTGTGATGACCCATTGTGTAAGTTAGTTAATTGTGAAATAATGTAAACATGATATGTGCAGATGTGAGTCTACTAAGTGAAATGTGAAGTAATTCTCTGTGTAAGTCTTCTTTGTATGTTAAATGTGTTCCCCTAGCATATGGCTCCCCTATGGGATTGAGATTCCTGCTAGTGTAAATAGGGGTTGAGGTGTGAGAGAACCATGAGTGGGAACCCCATGGTTTCCCTTGGATGTGTTCCTAACCTACTCCCCCACATATGAGAACCACACTTGTTGGTTCATAGTACAAACCCACTCCTTGATGTTTGTAACCCATGGATAAAGGATGGAATTCCATGGACCATATTGATGGGGATTTTGATCCCACTTACGATTACAAATTTTGGATACTTCAATAATATAGAACGTGGATACTATGTGGAAGATTTCACCATGAAATTGCACGCTATCATATTTATGTGGTCAAGGGCCACCAGTTTATTGCATGCTATTATACTTAAGTGGTTAGAGAATCACCATTCCCCTCCTCCCCTTAAGTGACATTATCAAAGTCACGTGGTGCTTGTAATGTGAAAGTCTTATTGTTAAGATATGAATTATTGGTAATTTCTTAATTGATGTTTTATTTTATTATATGCCAATAGTGTTAAATTTTACATTTCTTTTATAGGGGGCTATTTAGCCATTTGAAATTTTTCGTAGTCCATTGCCTCAAGGAATTATTTTATTTATGTTTTTAAATTAAGATTGAAATGTTGAGATGCAGCTACAACTAATCTTTATTTGGTTTTCCTCTTGAATTTATAAATTTGTGTTTATTGAAACATTGGTTTATGATTTGTTTCTCAATTTGAGGCTTTTTATGGTTTGCAAATTGCTGGCAAGTGTGGTGTAATGTGACATGTGTAAAAACTGTCATATCCCAGGGGGTTTCCTGGTAGTTCATATAGGGGAGTAGATGCACTAGGGAATTATGAGTTATTTGAAAGGGGTTGCAAATGGACTGGTATGGGATGGTCATTAATCCATTCTTCCCCTAGTTCTATGATCATTCTTGTTGTACCTTTCCCTTGGAGGCTAACTCCCTTACAAAAAAAAAGGAAGGTACCTAGAAGATGTATGGAAGGGACCTTAGAGAAGGGCCTCTGAACTATCTTTCTTAATGGCTATGGTATCCAAGAATATCCATCCTTGTAAACCCCATTGAGCCTTGTGATCTGAATTATGTGTAATTTCTGTGATGTATGGGTAAATTTGTAAATAAATGGCATGTGAAAATACTTGACTGTTATGTGAGAAAGAAAGTGATAGATAAAAATTGATATTACTATTCTAAGACATGAATTGATATTAGAACAAAAATATGTGTTTACATCATGAGTGATGTTTATGATGCAAAAAGGAGCCTTTAAGGGCTTCCAAGGATGTTAATGTGTTTGGATATATGTGGATGTGATTTTTAAGTGTGAATGCTAACTACATGGATGACTATTAACATTTTTTATATTGCGACTATATCAGATAAATGTTCCATGGTGAGAAATTTTGTTTTAAGCATTTTGATGATTGATTCATCGAAGCAATAGTCCTTTAATGTATTCTTATATTTGAATGATTGATTTTTTCATCATCGAAGCAAGATAATGAATATTTTTAATAGATTTATGTGAATTTCTATGCAGGGATTATGTTCCAGACCATAACGACTTCCAAGAGGAAGTTAGAGCTAAGGGGAGGGGGATTTAAGACCCTGCTTGCATATGATTAATGCTAAACCGAATTTGTTATATGTTTCTATAAATAGGTGGTAAGTTGTACTGGGGACAATAAATAATGTGATTGGCTGATCATATTCTTGTATTTCTCCTTGATTATTTTTTTCATTGTCACTTTCGTGAAGGTGTTATGGACTCGTAAATGGGAATATGAATTAAAATTGTAAATGGAATTATTGTACAACTAAATCTTAGTTTAGCTATCAATTTAATATGGTATGTGATTGTTCTTATCATTACAATGGTAATGTGCAATAAAGTAGAGTGTTAGTGCAAGAAAGGAAAATCATTGAGTGGATCAAATGACATCTTCTTGTGGTTATGAATTTGACCCCTTTTAGGGCTTGGAAAGATATAAAGTTAATATGTTTTTAGAATAGGGTGGTGAAGGTCAATCTAAAAAGGGATAATTTATATTTTGGGCTGAGAGGGTATTTATTTGTGTGTCATGTGAGATGTAAGTTCGGGTTGAGGTTTAGAAAATCATTATCCAAGTTGAAATTCGGATATGACCTTAAATGGGCTTTAAAAGTGGGTTGTTGGTCAATTTCCTTGGTTGGAATGCAAAATTAAACCCCTTAGGGTCTATACCATAGTGGTAGGGGTCAAGTGGGCATGCAATAGTGCCCCCTAGGACATGATTTGATCCTTGAAAATTCCTCATTATGGTGAGTGACGAGTTTTGAGGTGAGGATGGGATGGTATGATAAAGGGGTTGTCCAAGTGCATGTTTCCTCTTTAATAAGGAAAAGACTCTCATTGATGAAGGTAGATACACTTCACACCTCCCCACCCAAAATTTGCAAGTGGAAACTCCTATATATTTTGGAGAGGAAGAATGAGGGGGGTGTTACCCATTTCCCCTTTTGGAGAACCTAAATGAGGATGATAGAAAGGAGGAGAAGAGTGGAGGAGTCTTTTTTTGGAGAGATAGTGATCAAGAGGGATTTTCTTAGAGAGAATAGAAGGATAAAAGAGTTTAATTTTCTCACCTAAAGAAAAAAGATTTAAGTTCGCCGTTATTTCCATTTTTTTTTGTTTATTGGATGTAGGAAAGTGGTATGTTGCAAGGATCATGTTTGAAAAATAAAGTAGAGAATCTAGATACAAAAAAAATGGTGCTTTGTATTCTTATTCTTTTGTAAAAATTTGAAAAGAATCCATGCATAATCTTGGAGCTAAGAGACTTGCTTGCTCAGGGGTATGGCTAGAGCCCATAAGGCTCCATGACGCCATTACGATAGGGTGGAGAGCAAGCCACAATCATATGTGTGTGTTCATTACATTTCTAATGATAGGGTGTAATATGGAAAGCTAGCATTTTTGTGGTAGAAGGAAACAAATATGGGAATAGAGAAAGTTGTGGATGTCATGCATTCCAAACTGAGTGTTACGAAAGTCCCATATTTTCTCTCAATTTTTAAATGTGATTTTCTTTTTCTCTTGAAGATCAAAATTATATGTAAAGGAGATATGAATGGATGTTTCACTTGTTCTACCTCACAATTAATGATAAGAATAGATATAAATCCATGTTAAATAGCATGAATATTTGGTTTGAAATATATATATATGATTTTAAAGACATGCTTACTATAATTACAAGTGAATTTCTTTTTCTGGAACACATATACAAACAATAATAAAAGGTTCAAATTTTAAATGTACATATATACATTCTTTCTGCAATATAATATTTACATAGGTACCCTTACAGAAGGAGATCCCATTGGAAACAAAAATGTGTAATACCTTACTCCTCTCGTTAAAAGTGAACATGTGTATACATTTGACCTCATAAAGGATATATATATATATATGTGTGTGTGGATGTCCAATTATAAAGAATGAAAATAAAATATGGGTGGATAAATAAATTAAGCAGATCGCACATGCATTGCTTACTAAAACACAAATCAGTGAAAATGCCATAGGTAAAAAGGATATATATTCCACACCTATTCTTTAGTGACAATATGAATAATAACGAAATATATAACTCAGAAGTAACAATGAATAAATGAAAACGTTGATGTAATACAGAGAACAAATTTATCAAGAAAATAATAATATAGATAACAAAAGACCAGATTGGTCTCTGTTGACAAGCTTTGACCCTTTAAGGAGGGGATTTGCTTCATTCTTTAAACATTTTTCCTGCCCTGTATCCTTTGTTGTAAGCCTCTACCCTGTTGCACCATAGCTTAATGAATCTATAGAGAGGAAAATTTAATAATTATGAAAAGAAAAAATCCGAAGGAAAATGTAATTGTTTAAACAGAGGAAATATTGAGAGGATAGAAACCAAGGGAGTGAGGCGTGGGCCATTTCTAGCGCTTCTAGTACTATCCTCAGTAAAGTGAACAAAAATATATAGGATTAGGATTTCGATTGTTACAAGCTATCATGTCAAACTTTTTATGCCCTCAATGTGCATGACAGAACTAGCATGTGGCAGAGTTATATTCTGGTGGGTCTAGAGCAACATTTAACAGTGGAAGAATCAATATTGTCATGATATTAAGCTCTGGAAAGTGACCTTTCCCAAACATTACTTTCATACCATAAATGTTACCACACAGCCACTTTGAGTAAGTTCCAAATTTCTTGAACCCAAGCAATTCCCATCGTCACATATTCCTCTGTTGACTGCCACTGATAAATTGAAATCGTGGAATTAGATTACCATAAAAGAGAGAAAAAAAAACCAATTTAATGAGTTCCCTTCAATGCTTTTAAGAGGGCTATGCCTGAACGATGTAACTGGTAGGTGAGACGTAATCTCAAGGTAGTGTGTATCAGAAGAAAAAAGAAAATCTAGAGTAGAGTGTGGGCAACACTAGTGCAATAAATAAACATAACCTACTTGGAGATACAGAACTAGAACTAAATATCTATTATTTATTGGTTTCAAGTTCTCCCTAACACTAATTTTATATTCATAATCATACTAGAACATCAAAGTCAAACAAATAATTACACAGCCATTAGATAAGGTTTATCAGTACCTGCATTGTGCCTGCTCATTCTAAAGTTGGAGTACATTATTAAGTTAAGAAGAATTACATAGGAATGGATGGTCATAGCCCACCTAACCATCATAGTATGTTGATTCCTTTCTTTTTATCCATGGTGTGATCCTTACGCAGCTCTTAAATGACAAATGAATGTTAGATACTTTAAATCTTTTCTCGTTAAGTAATTATTCGCAGTGGTTAGCTGGTAGGAAAACCTTCTTTTCTATTACTATCAGCAACTGCGCTATGACTTTGACTGAAAACTAATATTTACCTAAAACATCCAAGTGCAATGAATTCAACATGAAGGAAATTGTCAATTCTCATACATCTGAAAAGATTTCAGGCCACTTAAAAAAAATTATTGATTCAACCAAGTTTTGCAAGCACATCTTTGAGAGCATATTCGGTCTCAACGTAGTATTTCTCTACCTTGGACATGCTCTTCCCCCTCACAACATGTTCAATCTCCCTTTTATCAAAATAAGAAATCGATGGGATGGAAATAAAATAGATCCCCAACGAAGACCTGGTAAATGATGAGGTTCAAAATCTAATGGGAGGGAGGAAGCATTGTTGATTACCATAGTTGTGTTTTTTATTTTCGCAAGGGTGGTTTTATTTGTATGGGTTTTGCAGTTTTTTGTAGATTTGGATAACCATTTGGCTGAAACGAGCTCCGAAGCAATTTCCCCAATCTGGGACTAAGTCGCCCAACTTGGCGTAAGTGTCCCAGTTGGCTCAAAAGTTAGATTTTTCATAATTTCAGAGGTATCTGCAATCTCCATTATGCTCTTCATCAATTTCCAGGTGCACACATCATGTTTCATGGCTTTCTATCTAGTTTTGTTTACATTTCTAGGTCATTTATATCATGTTTGCATACAACACTGTGTTTTCCAGCACTTCACATTTCTTAGATTTAACATCAATAAGTCATCCTTATTTCATCTTATTGCATTTATACATCACATTTAAATACATTTCATCCCATTTACATTAATCTTGATAGTAGACATTAGCATTTTGGTTCACATCTCTCTCCTTTTAGGTGAAAAACCCTAGAAGTGCCAGAGAGCATTTGGTTTGCCAAAATCATTGTCTACATTTTGGTGAACCCAAATTTTGAGTATTTTTATTTTCTGATTTGGAGTCCTTCATCATAGACCTAGCTTGCATTGGCCTTGCATTAGGGTTTGCATAGATTAATTTGTATGTTAGGTTTCAAATTTTGCATTCATGAAAAGTGCATCTAGGTTGCATTTTTGGAATCTAAAATCATTGAAATTTTCTAAAATTTTCCACTTTCATCTTAGGTTTGCATCATACCACCTCTAAAACATCAAAATCCATTAAAACTTCCTCAAAATTTTGCAAAAAATCCTAACTGGGACTAATCTGCCAGTCTAGGCGACTTAGTCCCAGTCCAAATTTGTCACTATTTGATACAAGATCAAAAACCTCATTTTTGTGCTTCCTATGCCTCCTAGTATCATATACTATAAGTCTAGAAACTTTTGAGAACATTTTTTTATGCATTTAGGTCAAAAACCTCAATTTAGGGTAGTCATTTTTGAAATCATTTCAATTACGAGCATTTTTGCATCTTAAATCATTGAAAACTCTAAAATTTTGCATTTTCATCTTAAGACTACATTATACAGTATAGAGATCATCAAAATCCATTAGAAAATTTTGAAAAATCTCAAAAAAAATCCCTATTCACCCCTGAAACAACCTTTAATAGAGCTGAAAACCCTATTTTCAAGCTTTTGTTTGGTGATATTACCTATCTGTATCAATTGGTTGAGTTTTTGTAACATGCATTTCATTAGATCTAGCCTAAATTAGTTTGTTTCATGCATTGTTTTATTTTAAATTTGAATTTCGAACATTTCATCTTTCAGGTTGATGCATGATGTAATCAAAAAATTACCTTATTTCACATCTAAAAATTACATTTAAACATTTCATTTTAAGTCATTGCATTGTACTTTTCCATTTTAACATGTTTTCTTTCAAGAGTTGTGGTTTTGATTTGGTTAAAAATGGATTGCATAAATACAACATCCCCTCTTATGAGTTCAATTCTTATTACAATTATGATGTCATTCAAAAATATGTTAGTCATAAATTTGATCAAACCATTAACACAATCCTTAATATTACATTGCCCATTGGCAAGAATGGTAGTGTAGAAAATCATAACAATCATACTTGTTCTTCTCTCGACACCTCTCCTATTAGTGATGAAGGTGTCTTGGTGAAGGAAGATACAAGCATTGAGGGTCTTGATTTTCCATCTCCTCATTCCCCTTTGGAAGATGTTAGATAAACCGAACATGCGATCATAGAAACATTTCTAAATATCGCATTACCTAGCCTCCATAATCATGACCATCATCATTATCCTTCTCCTAATATCCATCCTTGATGCCATGAGGAAATATTGGTGTTAGAAGATGTGCCTATTAAGAGTCATGAGAATCTTGACCCTCCATTCCCTAATGCTCCTAATGTTTGAGACATTGTATTTGAAAATCATTGTGGTCATTCTCTTGATGCCTCCCTTACTTGTGATGAAGCTCCTTTACAAACTTCACACTTGGATGACCATATTGCAAGCTCTCCTATTAGGGTAGACAATATGGAACAAGTGAATGACACCTTAGAGATAACAAAAAACCAAATAGAGTCTTCCCCTACCCTCCCCACTATCAATAATCAAACATATTCAACCATTAATAACTCCCTTATTTACGATAAAGTTATTTTGGAAGAACCAAGCCTTACTTGTCAAGAACATGTGGTTTGTAGTTCTCCTAAATCTCTCCTCCTAGGGAGAATATCATGATACAAGACAAGGGTAACATCAACAATAATAATATTATGCCCTTAGATGAAGAAGAAGAGCCCATGTTAGACTCTCATTCGACAAAGGATGTTAATATCATTCAACCTCAATTCATCCTTTATCCCCCTTCAGACAAACAAAAAACTCAACAACAACCTAAACTCATCCTTTATCCACCATCACACCAACCTTCAACTCAACCCAAACCCAAATTCACCCTCTACCCACCTCAACATAATGTATTGCAGCAACCAATCCATACTAACGTTGCTCATACGTATAACACTAGAAACAATTTTTCCCCACAACAACCAACCCCAACTTCCCTACCATTGCCAAATTTTCCCCCTCCTTGATTCAGGGAGTATGATCTCTTCAAACAACTTGTTGAGCACTCCCACAAAGATATCCCTTTTCGACCTTCTTCAAAACTCATCTACCTATCACACTAATCTTCAAATGTCCTTACAACAAATGGCATATCCTCCATAATTCAAGGATTAAACGTTGACATTGTTTTCCACCAAAGTGAACTCCCCCCTTTGGAAGTGAAAAAAAAAATGATGCTTTCATGCTCATATCTCAATACAAAACAAAAGGGATAAAGCGAACCCTTGTTGACACTGGCTCAGGGGTTAATGTGTGTAGTGTGAGCCTTCTAGATAGGATTGGCATTCATCAATCAAACATTCAACCTGATTCTTTATCTATTAAGGGATTTGACAATGTCAAAACAAAACTGCTTGGAGTGATCATTATACCTCTTATAGCTGGAGTGGCCACATTGAATACACCAATCCATGTTATGCATCATGAACTTTCATGTGATCTTATCCTAGGAAAACCATGGATTCATGCAATGAATGGTGTGCCTTCCACTCTTCATCAAAAAATGAAATACATCTACAACAACAAAGTGCACATCCTTGAAGCTGACCCCAATCCCAATAGTCATTTGAACATTGAGAAAAACAACACATCAATATCAACTACACACATGGAACCCGTACAACCAAAAAACAAAGAACAACACTCCAAGCTATTAGGCGATGATTAGGGTTCCTTAGAATTCACACCAACACTCATGGATGAATACCAAATCATAAACAAAGATTCAACTAAGGGACACAAAAAATAAGTTATGTCAACACAAAACTCAGAAGACCCTTCGAAAGTATCCACCTCAACCACTTTAGACCAAAAGATAGAAAATTACACAACAACCTTTGATGAACAAAACAAAAAACAACCAACCAATCCAAAAGCAATGAAGAAGCTTTATGGAAAAGGTTATGAACTCATGAAACAACTTGGATATAGTGGAAAAGAATGCGGTGCTTGAGAATAAGGTATTTGCAACCCTATCGATCCTATCACTCAACAAACCACTCATAGCCTTGGTTATTGTCCTTTCATAAAGATCGCCAAGCCTTCTCTCAACATCAACAATCTCACACAACATACTCCTAAATCATCCTCAACAATTGTCCATCCTAAACTCCTCGACACCAGTGGTCTTGATTGTTCTCCTTTACGATCCATCCAACAAACAAGCGCACCTTCACTTAATGTCAATGTCATCTCACAAAACATTCATGATTTGAATTCAATAGATTTTCCCTCCTCCTGTAAGAGAGAACAAAATCTCACAATCTAGAGAAAATTGTCTAGGTATGACATCTAATACTAAGCAAGATGTATCTTTGACACAAACCACAATACCACCTTCTACCATTGATCAAGAGGGTATCTTGTCAAGACTCCTCCAAGATCACTTAATCACCCTCCCTCCCAAAACTTGTAAGAAATGCTATTCCAAGACTTCATTTTGCATCTATCATAGAGTTCATGGCCATTCCACTAATGAATGTAGGGTTTGAGTCATAAAATCGAACATTTTCAGGATTTTGGTATTCCTCCTTCTATGGGGACACCTAATTCCTCTAATTGATACTGATTTTCACTCTTGCCTACATTTCATCAACCATTTTGGTTCACCTTTGTCCTACACTAAGTGGGGGCAAGGGGTTATGTAGCCTTGTCCTCGTATGTCACTTGTCATTGCCTCTTATGGCTAGTCGTTAACCTTTCATGAACATATAAGAGAAAGCTTAAGATGTGGATGGCATACCTTAAGTTGGCTCACATGTGACATACTACCTTATTCATGATGTAGCTTCTCGGAAACATATGACTTGGCATAGGGATTTTTGAGTAAGTTCTCATGTCATCTTCTTTTACTTTAAAGCAATTTCTCACAGTACTGGTGTTCGCAACCACTTTAAAGTGGGGGGCATACATCACCACTCACAATTTATTATGTCATTTTATTTTTCTTGTGATTCTCTCTCTTGGACACATTTGGCACAATGTTCCCTAGGATGAGACCTTGCACTTGTCCTCTCTTGGAAACAAGATGAGTGTTGATGATGTTTTCTGCACAACAACAACTCAGACAGAATATAATATCCTATCTCTCTTGAAAGTTAAATCTCTATCAGCAAGCCTCAAGAGATAACCCCAAGGTCTCTAATGTCAGGTCTTGACAATGCATAAACAACTCCGTGATAATGTGAAAATGCTAGTAATCACAATGGGCCTTTACTACAAGCAAAACATTGAATCTCAATTTATCAGATCTAGCAATATGATGATACTTCAATCCTAAAGTTACCCAATAATCAAAGAAATAACAAAAGATAGGGGTTTCAGAAAGATTTCTAAACTTAATACCACTCCTACAATTAACAATGCAAACAACAAGCACTTGAAATGGACCAATCCCTCAAAACCGATTTCCACTTGACCCAGATGAATCTAAAATCTTATAGAAATAGTGCAATCTTCTAAGGTGTTAAGATTTTCAAATCATGAACATTCATTCAAACAACCCTATTGCAATTGAAATGAATAAACCCTCACAATTGAACTAAGCACAATGAATATAAAGTCCAGGGTAACTTTGCAAAGCAACTAACAATCAGTTGGTTGCAAAAAGTATGGACTAGGGATTGTTGCAACACTTCAAATATCAAACCATAAACATCATTAAATCAAATCTACGTAAATATCAATTTTCCTCAAAGAAATTCTAAAGATAGAATAACAAGAACCATGCAAGATAAGAAAACACAAGTGTGGCACCAAATCACAATGTTATTACTTGCATCAAATTATCCACTGTAGCAACGATTCCATCTTTTTGTTACAATATTTGCTTTAGATCAACTACTTGCTAACTCTTGCTCTACTTAATTCGCTCTAAATATCTCTCTATTTGTCTATGTCTAAAACTTCTTAACCCTTACAATTGAGGAAAAATGCCATATTTATAGAACCCCCAAGATATGTCGGCCTAGATAGGATTTTACAATAATAATTAGGCACAACAAGTCAGCCAAGAGAAATTCAAAATAAAATATGCATTAAATGCATGAACTTCATCTAGGTCGTCTTGGGGTTCCAATGTAGCATGGACCAATGCATGGAAAAATAATAGGGAAGCACAAATCTCGATGTAGAAAATCATTAAATCCCTTCCCCTTTGTCCTTATTATGATCCAGTATTTCATGAATTTTAAAAAGCACCCTATCCAAGTTAGCCATAGGTGGTAAAGGAAAAACCCTAAGTAGCCTTTCAATTGATGCAATTTCTTCCCTGGATTGTTTCACCGACTTATCCTAGTCCACCCTATAGGTTAGCTATTTATCAATAACAGTAATGTATGTGGCCGCATCATCTAACTAGTGGTCAGAAACAGAATCATCACTGACTGGAGCATAAACATCATGCCACCATTTCATCAATTGTTCCAAACTCAAATATTTAGGGTCAATCTTCCTTCTTCTTGTCATAATCTCAAAGAAAGCAATGGATCCATCGTAAACACTAGCTAGGGTATCATCAATCTGCCTCCTCTGTTTGTAAATCTTCTTCAACACCTTTTTCCTGATTTGCAGCGTTTCAAACCACTCCCAAGGTTCAGCAGCTTGGGAGGAAGGAAGAATTTTATCTCTTACTAACTTATCCCTGGTGTACTCCAAGATATTTTTAGTTTTCTTTAGCATGATATCTGTATCTTCTTTGTTCGGGGCTAACACCTCCTTCAACCAATCAACTGCCCTCATAGCATCCTTCCCAGTTGATAAAATATCCTTAATAGCTTCATTACCTTTGGTTTGTACCCCTTGCAGCCAATTTGCAGTAGCAAGAGTGGAAGCTTTCATCTTTTCCACCTTGATGATAGTCTCCTGAGGTAAATAATTCGCAGGAGAAACCAAGGGGTTAATAGATTGCGGGGGTTTCATCAAATCCTCTAAGCATTTCCTAAGTTTCTCATTTTCCCTTTTTAGCTCCTGCTTAGTCTTTATTTCCTTCCTCAATCTACCCAAGATGACCGCAATAGAACCCTGGTAATCTTCAATACCCTGCTCAACGGACATAGGCCCTAAATTGAAGGTCTGAACATTATAATCCTTTCCAGCCACATCATCTTTGTTTTTATCCAGGGTAGGAGTTGCAATGTGAACAACTCTGTTGCTGGCCTCATCTCTTTCAATCCTTGAGATCAACCTAGCCTTCTTTTTACCTTTGTCTTTTCCAATCTTGGCTAGTAGCTCATCCCAATTGGGTGGAGTATCTTCCAATATAACTTGTTTTCTCCTTATTTCTTTGTCCAACCACTTAGGCACAGTGGATTCCAATTGCACTTCAGTCTATTTTTCTTCCTGTTGTTCCTTAGGCACCTCTTCAATCAAATTCTGCTTCTCAGGAGTCTCATTTGTCTTACCCTCCTTTTCTTCAGCATGTTCTCCTTTATGTACAGGTGATGGAACCTTCACTGCTTCTTCTTCTACTGGAGGTGATTTAACCTCTTCGGTTCCAACAGGTGACTCCGCATAACCCACCAAAGGAGACTACATTAACTTATCAACTTCTGCCTCTGCACTATAAAGATCTCCCTCATGAAATTCCTCTCCTTCAGTATCTGGATGTTCCTCAATGTTTTCTGACTCACCTAGCTTGCTTTGAGCTTCATGGGTTGAAGGAATATCACCATGTTGCTCCTCACGAGAAATAACTGGAGGAAGGTCTATTATAGGCACACTATCCTTGGGAGGAGTTCTAGATCTCCTTGTATATACTCATGCCTTCTCCTCTAAGCTTTCAACATTCACCACTGGTGGGGTAATTTCTTCCTCTCCTACCTTGGAGCTTTCCTTCTTTGACAATTTTATGACTCTTCTCCTTTTGGGTACAGGATCATCAACCTCAAGATTCTTCCCTTCAGTTTCCTTCTAGCCAGACTTCTCAGTCCTTGTCCTCTTCTTAGCCTTTGGCTTTCTCTGCTTTTCTGCTTCCTAGGCTTCTATTTCTTGAACACCTTTTATCTCAATTTTGAAAGGAGAACCCAACTTACCCTTGCCCTTAGGATCCTGCTTGGTTGATTCTTCATAAGTGGAGTGAGGATCTAAATCTCCCATTAGCTCATAGGTACATTTCACTCCCTCATTTTCCAACTCCCATAGCTTATGCCTTAGCCACATCTTGGTAAATTTGATAACTGGATCCTTCAACTATTTTAATTCTATCTTTTCCTCTTCTAACCAATCCACATCACCAATTGGTCTGTCTTTTATTGCCTCATAAGCATGATCCTGAATCAGGTTTCCATCATCGCCAAGTTGGTCTGGGACTGCCCTCACATTGTACAGTCAGACTGATTCAACTTGGAGCTGAGAGAACTTCTTCCTAACCTCAAATTCATTGCTACAATTGGCCCAGTAGTCCTCCAAATCAACCTTATGGCTATACTCTCTACTGGCCTTCTTTTGAGCTTCTCTTGTGATATCAAACCTTGATCTCTTAGAGTGAAAGGATAAACCAAAAGTAGTCATCTCCTCCTCTAAAGCCTGAGTTGAAAAAATGGAAGGACATGCCTCTCCAATGCCAATCCTCAAAGGGAAGTCTCCACCAAATCCAGTCTTATGCTTGTCCCTTTTAACAATGGCATCAAAGTCACATATCTGTCTAGTGACCTCCAACAATAGAATGTGATCAGTAGGGTACCTTGGAAGTCTGAAAGAGGCCCTCTGGAAACCATCAGTTAAAATGTAGGAGAAATTTGGGAATTGAATAAACCATTCCCCATATTTCCAAGTGATAAGTTCCTTAGCCTGGTCAGAAATCCTGACATGTTTTGCACGTTGAAGTAATCTAGTAATGTGCATGGTGAATGCATCATTCACCCTCCTGTAACTCAAAGTTCCTAAATGCAACTGATGGAAAACCTCATAAATAATATCCAGTCCAAAGATTCCCTTTGTACTCAATCCCTTGTATGGGTGAAATCTCGTGAGTGCATAGACCAAGTATGAAGTCATCATGAAGGTCTTGGTTTGCAACACATTGGATAGCTGCTCATGGATCACTCTACTAATCACACCAGCCCAATGGTAGTCAATCTTCTCCTGCTCCATCCTCACAATCACATGACACATCCAATTCTCAAATATGCTAGCATTCTTCAATCCAACCACCCTGCTAAGAAGAGTGATGGCATCATAATATTCTTTCCTGAAATTTGCCCTGAATAGTTGCTTGGGCAGCTTGGAATAGTGGGACTTGGGCTTGTCCAGCCAGGAATTGTAAGCTATTGTTATTTCACAGTCTGTTCATCGTAGAACTCCTGAGCTGCTTTCATGTTGAATGCCACCACATGAGATCTATCTGGCATATCAAAAGTCTAGGCAATGGAAACATGGTTGAGATTTGCTACAACTCTCCCTTGAGGACCAATAATTCTTTGTGTATCCTGATCATAGTGCCTGGCACACTCGAGGACAAGCTCATAGCACTAGATTGTGGAAGGAAAACCAGCCACATTTGATAAGCCTGACTCCATTCTTCTAGCCACCAAAGGAAGATCCACGGCTGCCATTCTTCCTTTAAACTCCTCGTAATCCCATAGTCTGACATTTGTATCAATCACCTCTGACCAAACGAAAGTAATTTTACTCTCAAAAATTCTGTTGTTGATGTCCATCTTAATCTTTTCTACTTCAGTCATTGAAGACCTAGTCACTGCCTTGCTTGACTCAGCCTGCACTTGACAAAGGAAACATAATAAAAACTATAGGAAATCAACGTTAATCCATCAAAACACCATTAGAATGAACCTCATACAAACAAGATGTCATTGAATCTCATATAAAATTATTTTGATGAACTTCAGGTTTCAGGACCATCTGCGGAATCCAGGCCAAGGAGGAATTTCAAGAAATTCCATACCAGACAGATTCCAGTAGAATAATCATGAAAACACCTACGAACAATTAAATCCACTCATTATAAATCAATAAACCTCATGGGAGATCATAAGATAGCATGAATTAACCATAAAATGCATTAAAAATCACTATAACATCATGCTATTCCATATTTCCTTACATTTCACCAGATTTCGGGAAAATCCATTGAAGATGGATTTCTGCAAAGGCAGAGACACTTTGTAAACTTCAAAAAATCCTAGCAGTATAGGACTTCGAGAAAATTTGGGGTCAACGGAAATCTGCAGACAAGACAAAACTCTGAAAGTGTGCGGATTTTGGGAAATCAAAGGAGATCGAGAAAATCTGCCATACTCAGAAAATCCGCCTAGGTGAAAAATCCTGTACTGACTATGAAACCTGAATTGCCATACAAAATCATGATCTTGCCCATAACACAAGATCGATTATGAATTTCAAAGATTTAAGCTCGAGACAAGTTTGACACGGGCCCTCTATGGAATCTCTTAGTGTTCTAAGCCAATTTTAAGGCGAAATAAGGTTGAATGGTGTTTCCCTAGGTTTCAAACCCTACACATCCACCATTAACACACATGCAAGCTCAGGATTCAAACAACTCAACTACTAAAGCCTTACTAGGGAATACTCACGACTTCTCAAGCATGACCCCTCACAATGCAAAGAAACAAACAAGATTGGGACTTAATTGGAAGACCATTAATCAGACAATTCTACACAACCCTAGTCATGAAATGATCAAATACTCAAGAATTCAAAAACCAATAAACTTTATAACATCAAAGCCCTATCCACAATCATCAATTAAAGGCAAGGCAATCAAATACATACCATTGTGAAGTGGAAATTGATCTCAGAAACAACAAATGTGAAATTAATGGCATCCACAAAGAACAATGGCAGGAATGTACTAGAAATTGCCACTTAAATCAAACAATTCAAACTCAAATGGCTCAAATCAGATCAAACACCCTTCAAGAACAAATGCCTCAGCTCAATCGATGGCAAACAATAAGCATAATGGCATAAAATACCTCAAAGATTGATTAAATATATTGTTCAAAGCTCGTATGAAAACATTAATGCCATCGACAAGACAGCCAAGAAAATCTGGGAACTCAATGATAGGACAAATCCAAAAAAATCCAACCCACATGGAAATCCGCAAAGACCGAAAATCTTTGAACTATAGTGCTCAAGCAGAGTCTGAGTAGGATTCGGGAAAATCCGGCTGGGGTGGAAAGTCTCGAACTAGGGTGAAAACCTGAACCTAGCTCAAAATAAAAGATCTTCAATGAATAGCTTATTGATATCACCTAGGCAATCAAAATAAACATTTTAGCACATGCCAAAGTAAGATAAAACCTCAAAATGAAAGGTCCAAGACACCAAAACTGAAGTTAAAGAGGGTCCCTGCTTCCAGTAGGGTGTGTGTGCGAAAATTGCACAACAAATGTGACTCTGCTGGGAAATTCTCTAGAGCATTTGATGACAAATAGGAATCGAGAACCTAGAATCTCTGGTTTCAATCTCACTATCAAAAAAACAAATCAAAATGCAAAGATTAAAGAGTCAGAACCAAAGGGTAGACCGAACCTTCCATAAACTGAGTATCCAATTGTGTGCATATGTGTTCATTTCCCTCCTTGAGCTACTACAAAAACCAAGCTTAGTCGAGTCAGGCTACATAAGGATTCTAACTTCAAAAGCAACCTGGATAGATCCTTGCTGCCATTCAAGCATCTATAGCCACAACGAGGTTATCGTTGTGACTCTCCTGAACATAGCTCTATTGCTATCCAGGCTTCTATAGCCCTAATAGAGATATTCAGATACCCCTAATAGGTTGAATTCATTCTTGTGATTTGCAATATTTCACTTTTCTTTCTTTTGGATTTTCTTTTCTGTGTCACTTTTCATTTCAACCTGTGAACAATGAAGTTCATACTCAAGGCTAAGAACCATAGTGGCGCTGAAGTAGAAATAGGATTTTTCACCTGACATAACTTCACCAGGATCCTACAAAAACATCAGGATTCTTAAGATATATGAGAGATATAAGATTTCAGAGTACTTCAGATTCAAATCAAAACTAGTGACCCATCTTCTATAAATCAAACATTGAGACTGTTGGCAATAGCAAAGACTTCAACCATCCTTTCTAGATACAAGACTAAAGTCCATCAATAACATACTTAGAACAGTCCCTGATAATGATTTATTTTCCATACAAGTGCAACACATCTAGGTGAAAACAAGAAAACCCTCAAAGCAAGAGCGAAGCAAAAACAAACCAACCAAAAGCAAACCTACACTAACCAAAACAAACAAAATCAAAGAAGAAAGGGAAACCTACTCTAACTATATACAGGAAAGAGAACTAAATACAACTCAGGACTGGAAATAATGCTTCAAATACTGCCCATTAACAAGCAACGAGATATCCTCTCTAGTGAGAGTTTTCAAATGGAAAGCATTATCTCCCAGAATTTCTGAAATCTGGTAAGGGCCAAGCCAAAGTTTATCAAATTTTTCGTGCTCTCCCATACGGTCATGGGCTTTATCCTAGTACAGAACCAAGTCAGAAATCCTAAATTTTTTTACCTTGGCTCTTTTATCAAACCATCTCTTGACAACCCCCTAATGTTTAGCAAAATTTTCCAGGGCTTCATCTCTTTTTTCCTCAAGGTGTAACAATTCAACAAGTCTAGCCTCACGTTTATTTCCCTCATCATAATAATCATTAATGAACTGGAAGGTAGGTATTTTCAACTGAATGGGAAACACAGGCTCTAACCCATAAACTAGGTGGTAAAGTAATATCCCTATGGAAGTCTTATGTCTGGTGTGATCTTCCCAAAGAGCAAATCTGAGTTGGGTATGCCAATCTTTTAGATTTCTTTCTAACAGTTTGCGAATAACAGTCAGAAGATTTTTGTTGGATGACTCGGCCAAACCATTACCCTGAGGGTAATAGTTGGATGAAAACTTAATGACAAACCCATGATCAAAAGCCCAATTAGAAAACTTTAACGATGAAAATGCAGGACCATTATCACAAACTAGAGACATAGGACATCCAAAATGATTAATGATACCTGAATTGATGAAATTAATTACCTCCTCTGAAGTACATTGCTTGCAAGTGAGGGCCTCAGTCCATCTTGTAAAATAATCAGTGACAGTAAGGATATGCCTATGACTTGCAAAGGAAGGTGGATTGATCGGACCTATGAATTCCATTCCCCACTGTGCGAAAGGTTTTGCCTCAAAGACTGGATGGAGTGGGAGTGCTACATCTCTCTGGTGGTGGAAATTTGACATACGTGACAAGTTCTAACATGGATAGGTGTATCCTTAAATAGTGTAGGCCAATAGTAACCAGCTCTCAAAATCTGGTTTGATGTAGAAGGCATCGATCCATGGCCTATACCATATCGGTCATGAAATTCCAACATCACTCTTTCAGACTCTGCCTTTCCTAAACACCTCAGGTAAACACCCTCATGATTTTTCTTATATAGAATAGCTCCTTTCAGCATGAAATTGTCACTCTTTAAGCACAATTCCCTTCTTTGTACTACATTAAGATGATCAGGACATCTCTAAGTCAAGAGATAATGAACGATGTCATCATACCACTCGCCAAGAGAAACATCCTCTAAATTGTAATTCTAAGCTGTAAGACCAGGGCCTGTCTCTGCCATTTTTTGTGTAAGCCCTTACCCTCGTACCAGCTTCATAGGTTGAATCTCAATATCATACTCCTATAACATAGTTACCCACTTGGCTCTACATTCTCCCAGTTCATTCTGCATCAACAACAGCTTAACTATAGGATCAGGGACTATGGCAACGATCTTGTTTCTAAGGATATAATGTTTGAATTTCTTTATAGCCCTGACTAAGGCATAAGCCTAATTTTCCACATTTGGGTATCTCATCTCTGCATCCTTCAATGGTGCACTCATGAATGCTATAGGATGCTCATTGCCTTGATCAGACTTCTGAGTTAACATAGCAGCACAAGAGTGGTCAGAAGCAAACGAATATATATAGAATGGTTTAGCATAGTCTGGACTTACCAAAACTTTAGCTTAAAAAATAACCCTCTTTATCTTTGCAAATGCTTCTTTTGCTTCTGTATTCCATTCAACCTTGGCCTCCTGCTTCAACATTGCATTCAGAGGCTTGACTATTTCTATGAATCTAGTGATGAATTTCCTCACGAAGTTGATCTTACCAAAGAATGATTTCATTTCTTTCTTACTAGCAGGTGGTGGGATTTTGAGTATAGCCTCTATTCATTCTGAATCAATGGAAATTCCTTTCTTAGAGAGAACATTCCCTAACAATTTACCTTCTGTAACTCCAAAAATGCATTTCTTTGGATTGAGGGATATCCCAAACTCTCTACATTTCTAAAAAACTTTGCACAAATCTGAGATATGATCACCTCTCCTCTTGGAAAAGACTATTAGATCATCCATATAAATGATTATGCACTTGCCAATTATGTCTTTAAAGACAATGTCCATGGCTCTTTGGAATGTGGGTCCAACATTAATCAAGCCAAAAGGCATCCTTCTATAGGAAAAAGTGCCCCACTTGGTGGTAAAAGTAGTCTTGTGTCTATCCTCATACTGCACCATGACCTGGTTGTATCCTAAATAACCATCCAAGAAAGACATCATTTGAGATCCATTGACAATCTGGAGCACTTCATCCAGTGAGGGTACTGGATAATTATCCTTCTCTGATGCTCTGTTTAGGTTCCTGAAATCTACGCATAGCCTGATTTCACCATTTTTCTTTCTAACAGGAACTAGATTTGTAACCCAGGTGGAGTGTCTGACTGGAAATATTATTCTTGCAGACAATAGTTTATGCACTTCCTTCTGTATAATGGGTTCCAGTAAAGCATTGATGGGTGTTTGCCTCTGTCTGAAAGGTTTCACTCCTAGATTGAGAGGGATAGTATGGGTTATGATTGATGTATCATAAGTCTTTAAGTCTTCATAACTCTAGGCTATCACATCTGGATATCTATGTAGTGCATCGATGATTCCTTTCCTTTCTTCTGGAGTGCACACTTTACGAATAAAGACATTTTTGACATCTTCCTGAGATCCCATATTATATTTGTCACATTGTCTACTAATGGATTCTTTCTTGGTATCTTGTTCTTGATCCTTGACCTTGTCCAGATCAAAGATTCTCTCTAATTGCACCATTCCTCTCAGGAGAGTGTTGGTATTCAGATGAATTACCCCTTCCAAGTCCATCTCTGCTTATTGGAGTTCAGTTCCGTCAATGATTTGAGAAGCAAAGACATCAGTACTAGTAATGAAATCTAAGATATGCTTGTCGTCTTCAAATACCTGGAAGTTAGTGACATTGTTAGGTAATGAGGGTACTGGGGTCAGCTCCACAGTAAACTTCTTTAGTCTGAAAAGAGATAGAGGTTGCAAGGTACTAGCTGCCTGAGCAAGAGAGTCAGCTATCTGGTTCTTACTTCATGGAATCAATTGAATGTTGAAGGCATCAAATCCTTCAATAAGATCCCATACTCTATGTCTATAGTTAGTCATTCTTCTGTCATGACAAGAGTATTGTCTCCTAACTTGCTTGACTACTAACTCAAAATCTCCAAAAATTTGCAAGATCTTAACCTTTTTCTTCAATGCCATTAACAATCCATGAACCAAAGCTTCATATTTTGCTACATTGTTCATACAGTGAAATTGAAGTCTATGAGAAGAAAAAAATGTCTTACCTCTTGGACTAATTAGCTCGAAACCTACCCCAGCTCCTTGCTTTGATTTGGACCCATAAAATCTTAAAGTCCAGCAACCAGTAACTGTAGACTTCCTAGTTGTATCACTTGCACTGTTGTTGTTGGATGGTTCTTTAGAAGGCATCACTCTTTTCCCTTTGGGATCCTCTTGGAAATTTTTGATATCAATTTTAACTATTGGAGTAGGGTTGATACTTATTTGTTCCACTGCAGCCTGGCACAAGCAACAGTCAAGTTTTGAATGGGAAGCATTATGCACCCTACACCAATTGGGAAAAAGTAGTTCTCCAAAGCTCATTCATCTTCCTAACTGAACTTGATCTTCAATGCACTTCTGAATGAACTTCTGAAAATTATCTAGCAAGCCTAGCTGGCTATCCTCCAAATCATCATCAACTTTAACTGGTTCCACTAAGGCTTCAGTACCACTAGATTTTGCTGTAAGATTAGCAAACAATGTATGTAACATGAGGACCTCCTCTACATCTGACTCCTCAAGAGGGGCTGCGAGCATATGGTTACCCATACTTAATTTTGATATCAGAATTTCATTTGAAGTCTTCTGATATTCTGTGATCATGTACTTCATTTGGGGCTCTCTTTCAATTCTAATCTAGTTTGGCACTCCTTTCCAGAGAAGCCACATATGGGAGTGATCAGTCGAGACATATCCATTCAAAGCCCTGGTAAAGTCTCTTTCCAAGATTAGGCCATAAGCGTCAAGTATGTCAGTCACCTGTATATTGATAGCCTATTGAATTCGGGGATCAGAAGCAATCTGCATATGAATCATATTTAACTCTCCTACAACATTGACTTCAGTCCTATCCAATTGTGTGAATTTCTTTTGTGAGTCAGTAGGAGTAATACCCATATCTCTACAGACACCGAAAGGCATAACATTGGTTGAGGCACTAGAATCTAGCAAACAATTATGCAAATTCTTACTGAATATTCGAACAAAAATCAAGAATGGGGGTGTGTCTGTCTTCCCTTGAAACAGAGTTAAGAGAGTATCTACTTGAGAAAATTGAGATTTGTCCTCTTTCCCAGTATCTCCAGGGGGCATATGGACTTGATTATGAGTCTGATTGTGTCTTCCTACTAATTGAAAACTAGATGCTCTATTGACACTTTTGCTAACAGATTTGTCTTGTGACATGGAATTTGCATTATAAGCTTTTAGAACTGCATTCCTAATGGTTGGAACTCTTAATAACTCAAATACAAATAGGCTTACCTTTAATTTTCTAAGTTCCTCAGCAACATACATGCCTAGCTATTCCTCACTTAGATCAGCAGGGGTCTCCTTTGGGTATTCTATCACTTTATCCTTGTTTGCATTAGCACTTCTCCCTTTTGGCACATCAGCATGCCTTGGATCTTGAGATAAATATTGCCTGGACACGTGAGGCAGTGATGGATTATTGCTAGCATTACGATCTAGAGGCGTGTTGAAATTGTTCGGTGGAATGGAAGTAGTGAAAGGGCCTCTAGCCTGTGGATGCCTATGTGGCAATTCCCTTAAGTCATACTTCTTGATAGGTCTCTAGAAGGTCTGCACTTCTTCAACATAAGCCTCTTCTTCATCTCTAGGACCATTATCATTTACTAGACTTTCATCAAATAACTATGTCATTTCATCCCCATTGCATACCTAGTCTGCCTCTTCCTCCAACTGGTTAGATTCCTCTTCAGGTAAATTCTCCTTACTTTGTGGAAAAGGAGCATGATTCAGTACAATACTGGTGAATTGTAAGGAGTAGAGGGCACTATGTTCTGACCGCTTGCATTGTTCTCCACTTCATACTGAAATATTGAGGCTGTTGTTTGGAATTCTTGATAATCTAACTCAGAATGTTGACTCATTTTGTGGAGCCTACACCATCTTGACAAAGCAACCTCAGCTAGATATACACTGCTAGGAGGCTTTTCTTGATTAACTAGCTGATTGACAAGCTGATTAACTGGTTGATCTAATGGTGTGGGGACTCCTCCATTGTTGGGCCCTATGTTCCAAGTCATGTTTTGTCCTGATTGCTACCTTTTATCAAACCCTTGTCCACTGTTTTTCCCTCTGTCAAAGTTTTGGCTTGAGGGTTGTCCTTTATCATAGTTTTGTCTTCTGTCATTATTGTATCCTCGATCATTGTTATACCCTCTTTCATTGTTGTAACCTTTGTCCTAGTTATATCCTCTTTCATGATGTTGTCCTCTATCAAAGTGTTGTCCTTGTGGATATTCTCTATTTTGATTGGACTACATATTTCTCTGAGTAGCTTGCAACTGACTATTCTGGTTCCTCAGGTAAGTCACCTCCATATTCAGCTTCTTTATTTGTTCATACAATTCATCTAGTCTCTCTTTGTTAGGATTACTGTATGGAGGTTGATTAGCATTATTCTGGGAGTACCCTACTGCAGCATTGGCATTCAGCGATTGGTTCAAGACTTCAAAGTTCTATAGATATGCGGGATAACTAACCTGAGGTTGTGGATGCAGAGGTTGATTCACATTTTGCTAAGGGTAGCTGATTGTGGGTGCAGCTTGTCCCATAGGAGGTCCTGGATGAGGGACCAGAGGCAACTGAGGTACTAGATTCATGATTGGAGTATGGTTAGCCAGAGCCTGGTTGAGAGCTAGAACTTGTCCAGGGTGGGCAACGGGTTCTAATGTGGGTAAAGGCCCAGACAAATGTTTCCTTAAAGCAGTGATAACTTTCACAGCCTCTGCATATGCATCAAGTAGATTATCGGGAGGGTTACTACTCCACTTTATAAAGGTGGCTGTCAGACTATCAAGTCCCTCATAATAGACTTCTAAAGTAGTGGGCTTATCAACAACATAAGGGGCCTGTAGTCTGGTATAGGCATAATAAAACCTATTTTTGAAAGATCCTATAGGCTCATTGACCTCCCTCTTCACATTAGTGAACTATCGGTAAAGCTCATTAGAACTAATGGGAATTTGAAACTTCTGCAAAAATGTAGTCTCTAGCTTAGTCCGATGTTTGATAGACCCTGCAAGTAAATTATTGTACAAATAGAATGCATCCTCCCCAAATGAATAAGGAAAGAGTCTACATGCGACATCCTCATGGTTTATCCCTCTATCCTTAAGGCCAGTCTAAAAGATCTTGATGTGTTCTTCAACGGTTATGTTGGGATCATTGACATTGAATTTTGAACAAAAGTGTTCAAGGTTCTTGGGCATAACATTGTAATTAGCAAAACTCAATGGAGAAAGGTTAATAGCTAGGAAAGCCATTGGTGGAGGTGGGGGTGGTAATGGTTGATTTATGACTGGCTGAGGTTGTGGACTGGGAATTCCCTTAGACTCAGATGAAACTGATGAAGATGGGGATTATGGAGATGAGGGAGGTGGATGGGATGATGATGATTCTCCCCTTTTGTTGGTCCTTCTAGACCTAGTAAGGTCTGGTAATTCCTAAAATTCCTCCTCTCCTAGAGCAGATCTAGTTCTTCTTATGAATCTCTCAGGAGAGATAGCGTTAAAAAAAAATTCCAGCTTGCTTATTCAGGCCCTCCTTCTAGCTCCAATTTGTTGATGATGTTTTCTGCACAGCAACAACTCAGATAGAATATAATAGCCTATCTCTCTTAAAAGGTAAATCTCTATCAGCAAGCCTCAAAAGATAACCCCAAGGTCTCTCATATCAGGTCTTGACAATGCATAAACAACTCAGTGATAATGTGAAAATGTTGGTAATCACAATGGGACGTTACTACAAGAAAAATATTGAATCTCAATTTATCAGATCTAGTAATATGATGATACTTCAATCCTAAAGTTACCCAATAATCAAAGAAATAAAAAAAGATAAGGGTTTTAGAAAGATTTCTAAACTTAATACTACTCCTACATTTAACAATGCAAATGACAAGCACTTGAAATGAACCAATCCCTGAAAATTGATTTCCACTTGACCCAGATGAACCTACAATCTTATAGAAATAGTGCAATCTTCTAAGGTGTTAAAATTTTCAAATCATGAACATTCATTCAAACAACCCTATTGCAATTGAAATGAATAAACCCTCATAATTGAACTAAGCACAATGAATATAAAGTCCAGGGTAACTTTGCAAAGCAACTAACAATCAGTTGGCTATGAAAAGTATGGACCAGGGATTGTTGCATCACTTCAAATATCAAACCATAAACATCATTAAATCAAATCTATGATAAATATTTATTTTTCTCAAAGAAATTCTAAAGATAGAATAACAAGAACCATGCAAGATAAGAAAACACAAGTGTGGCATCAAATCACAATGTTATTACTTGCATCAAATTATCCACTGTAGCAACAATTCCAGCTTTCTGTTACAATATTTGTTTGAGATCAAATACTTGCTAACTCTTGCTCTACTTAATTCACTCTAACTATCTCTCTATTTGTCTATGTCTAAAACTTGTTAACCCTTACAACTGAGGCAAAATTCCATATTTATAGAGCCCCCAAGATATGTCATCCTAGATAGGATTTTACAATAATAATTAGGCACAACAAGTTGGCCAAAATAAATTCAAAATAAAATATGCATTAAATGCATGAACTTCATCCAGGTCGGCCTGGGATTTCCAATGTAGCATGGACCAATGCATGGAAAAATAATAGGGAAGCACAAATCTCGATGTAGCCAATCATTAACTACCTTCCCCTTTGTCCTTATTCCAATCTAGCATTTCATGAACTTTCAAAAGCACCCTATCCAAGTCAGCCACAGGTGGTAAAGGCAAAAACCTAAGTCGCCTTTCAATTGATGCAATTTCTTCCCTAGATTGTTTCACCAACTTATCCCAGTCCACCCTATAGGTTAGCTATTTATCAATGACAAAAAAGTATGTGGCCGCATCATCTAACTAATGCTCAAAAACATAATCATCACTTACTAGAGCATAAACATCATGCCACCATTTCCTCAACTATTCCAAACTCAAATATTCTGGGGCAATCTTCCTTCTTCCTGTCATAATCTCAAAGAAAGCAATGGATCCATCGTAAACACTAGCTAGCGTATCATCAATCTTCCTCTATTTGTAAATCTTCTTCAACACCTTTTGCCTGATTTGTAGCACTTCAAACCACTCCCAAGGTTTAGTAGCTTTGGAGGAAGGAAGAATTTTGTCACTTACTAACTTATCCCTAGTGTACTCCATGATAGTTTTAGTTTTTTGCAAAAGGAGATTTGTATCTTCTTTGTCTTGGGCTAGCACCTCCTTCAACCAATCAACTGCCCTCATAGCATCCTTCCCAGTTGACAAAATATCCTTAATAGCTTCATTACCTTTGGTTTGTACCCCTTGCAGCCAATTTGCAGTAGCAAGAGTGGAAGCCTTCATCTTTTCCAGCTTGGTGATAGTCTCCTGAGGTAAAGGATTCGTAGCATAAACTGAGGGGTTAATAGATTGCAGGGGTTTCATCAAATCCTCCAAGCATTTCCTAAGTTTCTCATTTTCCTTTTTTAGCTCCTGCTTAGTCTTTATTTCCTTCCTCAATCTACCCAAGATGACCGCACTAGAACCCTGGTAATCTTCAATATCCTGCTCAACGAATGTAGGCCCTAAATTGAAGGTTTGAACATTATAATCCTTTCCAACCACATCATCTCTATTTTTATCTAGGGTAGGAGTTGCAATGTGAACAACTCTGTTGCTAGCCTCATCTCTTTCAATCCTTGAGATCACCCTAGCCTTCTTTTTACCTTTGTCTTTTCCAATCTTGGCTAGCAACTCATCCCAATTGGGTGGAGTATCTTCCACTATAATTTTTTTCTCCTTATTTCTTTGTCCAACCACTCAGGAACAATGGATTCTAATTGCACTTTAGTCTATTTTTCTTCCTGCTATTCCTTAGGCACCTCTTCACTCAAATTCTGCTTCTCAGGGGTCTCATTTGTCTTACCCTCCTTTTCTTCAGCATGTTCTTCTTCATGTACGGGTGATGGAACCTTCACTGCTTCTTCTTCTACTAGAGGTGATTTAACCTCTTTAGTTCCAATAGGTGACTCTGCATAACCTACCAAAGGAGACTGCATTACCTTATCAATTTTTTCCTCTGCACTATAAAGATCTCCCTCATGAAGTTCGTCTCCTTCAGTATCTAGATGTTCCTCAATGTTTTCAAACTCACCTAGCTTGCTTTGAGCTTCATGGGCTGAAGGAATATGATCATGTTGTTCCTCATGAGAAATAACTGGAGGAAGGTCTATTTTGGGCACAATATCCTTGGGAGAAGGAGTTCTAGATCTCCTTGTATATATTCATGCCTTCTCCTCTAAGCTTTGAACATTCACCACTAGTGGGGTAACTTTGTCCTCTCCTACCTTGGAGCTTGCCTTCTCTGACAATTTTATGACTCTTCTCCTTTTGGGTACAGGATCATCAACCTCAATATTTTGCTCTCTAATTTCCTTCTACCCAGACTTCTCAGTCCTTGTCCCCTTCTTAGCCTTTGGCTTTCTCTGCTTTTCTATTTCTTGGGCTTCTATTTCTTGAACACCTTTTATCTTGATTTTAAAAGGAGAATCCAACTTACCCTTTCCCTTAGGATCCTACTCGGTTGATTCTTTAGAAGTGGAGTGAGGATCTAAATCTCCCATTAGCTCATAGGTACATTTCACTCCCTCATTTTCCAACTCCCATAGCTTATGCCTTAGCCACAGCTTGGTAAATTTGATAACTGGATCCATCAACTATTTTAATTCTGTCTTTTCCTCTTCTAACGAATCCACATCACCAATTGGTCTGTCTTTTATTGCCTCATAATCATGATCCTGAATCAGGTTTCCATCATCGTCAAGTTGGCTTAGGACTACCCTTACATTGTACAGTCAGACTGATTCAATTGGGAGCCAAGAGAACTTATTCTTCCTGACCTCAAATTTGTCACTACAATTGGCCCAATAGTCCTCCAAATCAACCTTATGGCTATACTCTCTACTGGCCTTCTTTTGAGCTTCTCCAATGATATCAAACCTTGATCTCTTAGAGTGAAAGGATAAACCAAAAGTATTCATCTCCTCCTCTGAAGCTTGAGCTGAAACAATGGAAGGACATGCCTCTCCAATGCCAATCCTCAAAGGGAAGTTTCCACTGAATCCAGTCTTATGCTTGTCCCTCTTAACAATTGCATCAAAGTCACATATCTGTCTTGTGACCTCCAACAGTAGAATGTAATCAGTAGGGTACCTTGGAAGTTTGAAAGGGGCCCTCTAGAAACCATCAATTTGAATGTAGGAGAAAGTTGGGAACTAAATAAACCATGCCCCATATTTCCTGATAAGTTCCTTAGCCTAGTCAAAAATCCTGACATGTTCTGCACCTTGAAGTAATTTGGTAATGTGCAATGTGAATACATCATTCACCCTCCTGTAACTTGAACTTCCTAAATGCAACTGAGGGAAAACCTCATAAATAATATCTTGTCCAAAGATTCCCTTTGTACTCAATCCCTTGTATGGGTGAAATATCACGAGTGCATAGACCAAGTATGAAGTCATCGTGAAGGTCTTGGTCTGCAACACATTGGATAGCTACTCATGGATCACTCTACAAATCACACGAGTGCAATGGTAGATAGTCTTCTCCTGCTCCATCCTCACAATCACATGGCACATCCAATTCTCAAATATGCCAGCATTCTTCAATCCAACCACCCTACTAAGAAGAGTGATGGCATCATAATATTCTTTTTTGAAATTTTCCCTGAATAGCTACTTGGGCAGCTTGGAATAGTGGGGCTTGGGCTTCTCCAGCCAGGAATTGATAAGCTATTGTGATTTCACATTATTTTCATCGTATAACTCCTTAGCTCCTTTCATGTTGAATGCCACCACATGAGATCTGTCTAGCATATCAAAAGTCTGGGCAATGGAAACAATGTTGAGATTTGCTACAACTCTCCCTTTAGGACCAATAATTCTTTGTGTATCATGATCATAGTGCCTGGTGCACTCAAGGACAAGCTCATAGGACTAGACTGTGGAAGGAAAACTAGCCACATGTGATAAGCCTAACTCCTTCATTCTTCTAGCCACCAATGGAAGATCCTCAGCTGCCATTCTTCCTTTAAACTCCTTGTAATCCCATAGTTTGACATTTGTATCAATCACCTCTGACCAAACAAAAGTAATTTTACTCTTAGGAATTTTTCTTTTGATGTCCATCTTAATCTTTTCTACTTCAGTCATTGAAGACCCAGTCACTGCCTTGCTTGACTCAGCCTACACTTGACAAAGGAAACATAATAAAAACTACAGGAAATCAACTTTAATCCATCAAAACACCATTAGAATGAACCTCATACAAACAATATGTCATTAATTGTCATATAAAATTATTTTGATGAACTTCATGTTTCAAGACCATATTTAGAATCTAGGCCAGGGAGGAATTTTGAGAAATTTCGGATCAGACGGATTCCATCAGAATAATCATTAAAAAACCTAGTAACAATTAAATCTGATCATTATAAATCAATAAACCTCACAGGAGATCATAAGATAGCATGAATTAACCTTAAAATACATTAAAAATCACTAACACATCATGTTATTCCATATTTCCTTACATTTCACCAGATTTTGGGAAAATACGTCAGAGACAGATTTTCGTGAAGGCAGAGACACTTTGTAAAGTTTAGAAAATCTAGGTGGTATAGGACTTCAGGAAAATCTAGGGTTAACAGAAATCTACGGACAAGACAAAACTCCGAAAGTGTGTGGATTCCAGGAAATCAAAGGAGATCGGGAAAATCCGCCATACCCAGAAAATCTGCCATGGGCGAAGAAACCCGAACTGCGATACAAAATCATGATCTTTCCTAGAACATGAGATCAATTATGAATTTCATAGAATTTAAGCTCGAGACAAGTTTGACATGGGCCCTCTATGGAATCTCTTAGCATTCTAAGCCAATTTTAAGGCAAAATAAGGTTAAATGGTGTTTCCCTAGGTTTCAAAACCTACATATCTGCCATTAATGCACAGGCAAGCTCATGATTCAAACAACTCAATTGCTAAAGCCTTACTAGGGAATACTCACGAATTATTAAGCATGACCCCTCACAATGCAAAGAAACAAACAAGCTCGGGACTTACTTGGAAGACCATAAATCAAACAATGCTACGCAACCCTAGTCATGAAATGATCAAATACTCAAGAATTCGAACACCAATAAACTGTATAACATCAAATCCCTATCCACAATCATCAATTAAAGGTAAGGAAATTGAATAAATACCATTGTGAAGTGAAAATCGATCTCAGAAAGAACAAATGCGAAATTAATGGCATCCACAAAGAACAACGACAAGAATGTACTAGAAATTGCCACTTAAATCGAACAATTCAAACTCAAATGGCTTAAATCAGATCAAACACCCTTCAAGAACAAATGCCTCAGAAACAATAAGAATAATGGCATAAAAGACCTCAAATATCGATTAAATACATCGTTCAAAGCTCGTATGAAAACATTAATGTCGTTGAGAAGACAGCCATGAAAATCTGTGAACCCGATGATAGGATGGAATCTGGAAAAATCTGGCCCACGCGGAAATTTGCAAAGACAAAAAATCTCTGAATGATAGTGCTCAGCTAGAGTCTGAGTAGGATACGGGAAAATCCGGCCGGGGTGGAAAGTCCCAAACCAAGGTGAAAACCTGAACCTAGCTCAAAATAAAAGATCTTCAATGAATAGCTTAGGGAGATCACCTAGGCAATCAAAATAAACATTTTAGCACATGCCAAAGTAAGATAAAACCTCAAAATGAAATGGCCAAGATGCCAAAACTAAAGCGAAAGAGGGTCCCTACTTCCAGCGGGGCGTGTGTGTGAAAACTACACAACAATGAGACCATCTACACTTTTCCTCTCTTGGAGACATTACATACAATGTTCCCTAAGATGAGACCTTGCACGAACTAAGAAAAATCCCTTTGAACATTCTCTACACTATCTTGCACTTACAATGTCTATGAGTGTCAAGCATACAAACTTTTGCTTCCCTCATAGAGCTCGAAGATCATTGTGGCACATTATTAAAGTATAAATTTGGTATGGTTGAGTGGGAAGCCCATTCTGAGGCATAACTTTTCCCCATAGCCACCTATGTGTATGTGAGCACATATCGACCGTATGTGTCTCACCTTTTAGGGATTTCTCACCCCATGGACAACCAGAAGTTTCATCACCCCAAAGTGAGTAGACTTGGTATTTCTCACCTAGCAGATAGCCATGAGTTCCATCACCCTAGAGTGAGTATGCATTTTTATTTTTCTAGAAAAATCACCTAGATCTAATCCACAACATGTTGGAAAAATGGTCGAAGCTTGACCCATCCCATTTTCATTCACTTCTAATTATTGTCATTGTATGATCATGTATCTTGTCTTACTGCATATTATACACCTTGCATGTATTTGTTGCACTTATGTTGGTATGACTTAGGATCTTGGATCCTAGGGGCTTGAATGATGCCTTGATCTTTGTCATCCTTTTTCATCCGCATTGGTACGATTGTACTTGGCTTGAATGGCTACTTTAGCGAGAGTTTGAAACAAGTTCATCCTCTCAGTAAAGTGGGGGCTTAATGTGCCACCAAAAAGTGTATACTTTGCTTGATATGGGAATAATTGATGATAAATTAGACTTAATGAGGCCTTGATTTAGTGTTGTTAGGTGTTTTACACATCCACACTAGGTCTTGAACCCTTGCAAATTGAATAAAATACATTTATTGATGTCTTGCAAGAGTGTTGTAAGGTGTTGTAACACATCTTCACACTTTTCTAAGACCGTAATGTTATAATTCACCTAAATAACCTTACCAAGACCTATTTCAAAGTGTTGTAAAGTCTTGTAACAAACTTTCACACTTTCCTAGGCTTTTAATCAATATTTACACCTTTCTTATGCTTTAAATGGCCCCTTTATGCACTTACAAGCCTTAATTAAGTGTCTTGTTGAAGGAGAACCCAATAAAAAACATTTAATAAATTTTAATCTCTGACATCCACTCAAAATTTCTGAGGTGTACTAAGTCACCACCTTGACTTAGTCCCATTTGGCTCAAAAATTAAAATAAATTTAAATTTCTATCGAGTTTTTATTCCTTAAGACCTAAGGTCGGCCTATGATGAGGTATTTTCAAAAATTTAGGCATAATTGTGTATAAATAAGGGTTTTTCCCCTTAATTTTCAATCTCCCAACTCATCTTAATTCACAACTCATCATCACTTATGTTCTCAAGTCAAAAAAGCTAAGGTTTTATCATTGCAAGTCATCAAGATAGCCTCCAAGGACATTCAAGGACAGATTATTCATGTTTTGTTGTAGAAATTCAAGATCAAACATGATGGCAAGGTAATAAATCCTTTGTTGCATGCTTCATTATACTCTTTCTTCATTTGTTTTAATTACCTAAAAAGGGGTTTGACCAAGGCAAACCCCCATGCCCTAACATCCAACATTTCTTCTTCTTATCTTGTGTGTTTGCAGACTTAGGAACTTTGAGGGTTTGGAGATCATTGAAGATTTGTTTGAAGACTTGTTGAAGACATCTCCTTGTTGACTAGGCTGAAATATCAACTAAAAGTCACCTACAGGCCTAAAAATTAGAGTTTCAAAAGCAGACAACTATGGGAAACTAGAGTGGAGACCTAGGGCATCCATTTCCACTTCCAAATTTTTAGAAATTCAGAAGTGGACTAAATAACCACTATTGGAAACTTAGTCCCACTAAACTTTTGTTTTAGATATTTTTGTAGATTTGGATACTCATTTGGCTAAATGGGCTCTGAAGCAGTTTCCATGATCTGGGACTAAGTCGCCCAACCTGGCGTAAGTGTCCCAATTGGCTCAAAAGTTAGATTTTTCATAATTTCAAAGGTCTCTACAATCTCCATTCCCCTCTTCATCAATTTCTAGGTGCACAAATTTTGTTTCATGGCTTTCTCTCTAGTTTTGCTTGCATTTCTATGTCATTTATAACATGTTTTCATACAACACTATGTTTTCCAACACTTCACATTTCTTAGATTTAACATCAATAAGTCATCTTTCTTTTAGCTTATTTCATTTATACATCACATTTAAATACATTGCATCCCTTTTACATTAATCTTGAGTGTAGACATTAGCATTTTGGTTCACATCTCTCTCCTTTTAGGTGAAAAACCCTAGAAGTGTAAGAGAGCATTTGGTTTCCCAAAATCATTGTCTACACTTAGAAGGAAGATTTATATTAGTTAAATACAGATTTGATCAATAAAACAGAGAAATAGAAAACCTAGAAAAAAAAGGATAGCAAAAGAACACCAAGATTTAACATGGTTCGCCCAAAACCAGGCTACATCCACCAACAAGAGGGTCCAATATATATTAAACTTCCAAGAAATAATTTTTACAAAGCATGCAACAACCACTACAACCTACAACAGAAATTTTCTCCATGTTTTTCCACTATTGTTTTACACAACCTTTGTTGTGTGTACCCGTGACACTTCCTGCATTTTTCCAGCCACATAATTGTAAATTTTTGCTACATTTTTCATAACCCGCTTCCCTCAAAGTTCTAATATAAGTGATGGAATATGTTCCCATGCATGTCTCATTAATTACAAATGAAGTGTGGCCATTTGTTTTGTCTCATGCACCCAATAACATGTTTTCTTTGGGTAGTTATAATAACTATTTTCAATTGTCTTTAAATAAATATTGTAACTGATCATTTCTAACATTTAATAATTGTTTGTAATTATTATTTAAAATACAATTGTAGCAAAATATTTATTACATGCAACAAATTAGTTAATAAGATAACGTTGAAGATTTTAGCTGAGTTAGATTGGTTTCAATAACACAACAATCTCCCACTTGGAGACAAATCAGACTCCACTATGTACTATCTCCCACTTGGATACTGATCATAACACTATTTCCCTTGCAACTCCCACTGGAAATAAGCACCTTGGACCTTGTTGTTCTATTTTAGTTAAATTCAACCTTGAAGGCCAACCAAAGCTGAAGAGGGGCTCAACTTCTCCCTTTTCACTACATTCATAAACATATCTGCTACATTTTTATCTATATGAATCTTTTCTAGCCTTACTTGCCCATCCTCCAACACCAACTAAATGAAATGATATCTCAAGTGTATGTGTTTGTTTTTTGAGTGCAAGGTAGAATTCTTTGCAAGATGTATAACACTCTAACTATCTATAAACAAGTAACTTTCAGCCTGCTATTTTCCCAGATCTTCCATGAAAATTTGTATCCATATCATCTCCTTTGTTGCCTATGTTGGAGCAACATACTCTACCTATGTGGTGGATAAACCAACAACCTTTTGCAACCAAGAAATCCAACTCACTATTGTCTCACTAATTGTAAATACATAACCTATGGTACTCTGCCTTGTATCAATATCCCCTACCAAATTTGATTCAACATAGCCTCTTAAATCTATATTAGAACCCCCAAAATATAAAAATTTATTGGATGTACCTCTTAAATACCTAAGAATTTTTTTTATTGCATTCCAATTCTCAACTATGAGATCACTCATATACCTACTAACTCCTACAACATGTGCAATATCCAGTCTTGTGAATACCATGGCGTACATTAAATTGCCTACAACTAAAGCATATGGCACCTTGGACATTTTTTATTCCTCCTCCTATTTCTTTGGACACATATCCTTAGTCAATTTGACATGACTAGGAAAAGTTGTGCTAATAGCTTTTGCATTCTCCATATGAAATCTCTACAACACCTTATCAATATAATCAACTTGAGATAAAATAATTTTATGTTTTTCCTATCTCTTGTAATTTTCATACTATTGTTTTAACTCCCTTACATGATCTATGTTAGACCCCGCTACAAGCATATTATCAACATATAAACATAAAATAATATAGATATCATCATTTAACCTCTTAAATAAAAACAATGGTCTGAATCACACTGGTTGTGGCCTTGCTCAACCATAAAACTATCAAATTTAATATATCATTTTCGAGGTGTTTGTTTCAATTCATATAAACTTTTCTTCAATTTGCACACTAGTTTCTCCTTACCTTTGACCTCAAATCCTTGTGGTTGTTCCATATATATTTCCTCTTCCAAATAGAGATGGAGAAAGGAGATTTTAACATCAATCTATTCTAAATTCAAATCTTCAATAGCCACAATACTTAAAATAGTATGAATAGAAGTCATTTTAACAATTGAGGAAAATATTTCATCAAAATCAATGCCTTTTTTGTGTAAATCCCTTTACAAATAACCTTTCTTTAAACCTTTTCTTACCTCCATCTTCCTCTTTCATCTTATAAACCCATTTATTTGGTAAAGCCTTTTTACCTATAAGCAACTTGCATAAGTCCTAAGTCTGATTTTTCAGCAAGGATTCCATTTCTTCTTCCATTCCATGC